>JARHVA010007032.1:75000-285000 GCA_037957365.1 Torreya grandis
GCTATGTGAGAGCTCCATGAAGTTTGATAAGGTAGAGTGTTTTACAGATATGTTTATGAAACCCTAGAATTACCTAATCAAGGAAGACAAGATATCTAAGTAGGCCAAAATATTTCAAAAATTTAGTAGCCATATGACCTATACTATCGAGCCCCATGACACCTAAATGGATCACAAGCTCTGTCATTCTAAAGTACAATTCAAGCAATTTCATAAATAAAAGCCTTGAATGATGATTCAGATCTCGATCATCCTACCCTCCATTCTCTATTTATGGGCTTACAAAGATAATAGATGTTGAAGGATTTGAATTTGTGCATTTATGTTGTAGCCACTTTTTAATTTTATTTTCTTAGCATCAAGAAACATAGATTACTTTGAATTAATGTTATTTATCTCAAGCTCAACTTTCACCATCTGATTACTATTTTTTCCATCAATTAAGGAATTAAACAATCCCAACCAACATCTATGGCTCTATATATGTGAATTTATATTATAAATGAGTCTACGTCCATGCCATCGAACCCCATACTCAGTGATACCTTTGTTTTGTCTATCTTTATGGGTTAATATGCTCAACTATATCCACCTTGGGCATGGTCATTATGATTTTAAGCCATCAATATGGTTGGAAGTGTTTTATATCATTAAAATCAACTATCCAAGAATGTTAACCATAGAAACAACTTTTTAAAATCCCATTGTAGGTACAACTAATTAATTAAAACATGAAATAATTTTAAATGAATTTAATGGGAGATGGCACCACCAACACAAAATTTATAATCTCTTCTTCTTAAAATATGCAATCACT
Source organism: Torreya grandis (assembly GCA_037957365.1). Lineage (NCBI taxonomy): Eukaryota > Viridiplantae > Streptophyta > Pinopsida > Cupressales > Taxaceae > Torreya > Torreya grandis. Next base: position 75,818 of record JARHVA010007032.1, read on the forward strand.
ATTGGAACCCTATCCATCATGTGGTTTATATTTACCGTATTCATTCGCTCGACATATTTAATGATATATGTGCATCATCATGGCATGCATTACACTTACTAAAAGAATAATTATTATTTTATTTTTCTGTTTTTTTTTATAAGTGTTATATTTTCATTTGTGGAGATACATGAAAGAATATATTTCTTTATAAATTCTGAACATAACCTTACTTCTCAAAATATGTTTTACATGGAATCATATTTAAGTAGATTGTAAAGATAAATTACTATGAAAACAAATTTCTCCAAATCTATGGTGGAGCTAAAAGAACTTAGTTATGATAAATTGTTATGGAAACAAATTTCCCTAGATCTATGGTGGAGCTAAAATAACTTAATCATAATTTCATTAATCAAATTAACATAATACATAGGTAAACATAATATATGCTCATGTCGAAGTAGTGAAAAACATGTAGTAGGGATCTGGAGGAGTTCCTTTCAAGTAGAGGATGTATCGTAACAATTTTTATATCTATCATGATTGAGATTTCACAACATAATTTTACATATGTGGTCCATACCATACAATTAGATCTGGTATCTAGGCAAGAGTATGCATAATTTATATTATTAATAGAAAATTTTTTTAAATAAAAAATTAAAATTTGACTATACAAAATTATTAGCATCTAACTAATATAGATGTCTACAATTGAAACCAAGGGAATTATAGTTTTAACATAGAGATTGGGCAAAGATGCTATCTATTTCAATGAAGAATGCAAACCATCATAGACTAAACCATTGCAAGACAATTCAAAACTCGATTGCTCTACCCCCACATTTACTTTACATAACTTTTTTTTTGACATCAAAATACATTTTTATAGATCATGAAAGTGGTGAAAGATTTAAAATTGACCTAGATGATGATGGTGAGATGCATTTTCAAGTTAGTGGTCATGGATTTTGAGTTTAGTAACAAAAATCTTCATAAACTTGAAAATATAATTATTCTTATTATGCTTCATATGTTTCTTTTTTAACTTTTATTATTTCATAGCTCTTGTTTTATAATTATCAACATATTAAATAAAAAAAGAGAAACACAAAATAAATGATCTTTTTAATGAAGCGTGTAGCATTTGATTCACAAACATCTTTTATAAAGAAATTAATTTTTAACAAATATATGATATTAAATAGTTTGCTTGGGATGTGAGATATGTATCTTTTGTGAAGGTTTATTTTCATCTAGATTTATGATTGAAAACCTCTCCCTCCTTGGAGTTTATTTATAAAATTATTTTTATTATTAAGTTTAGATATACAATTATTTATGATTATATTGATAGTCATATCTTAAAATGGTATTTGGGGGTAATGATTGAGTGTAATGTCTTGATATTCGTAAGTAGTTTTTTTTTTACTATTTTTTATAGGGGGAACATTTGAAGACTCGTGGGGAGCAATGCCACTTGAAGAGTCAACTAACAATGGCAAGGGAGACTCAAACATGGGATGATTGAGTATAATGTCAAAAATATGTGAACAATTAATGAACGATCTTAAATTTTTTTGGCATATGGAATAATTTGTTGTTGTTCAAAGAATCTGATTAAAACCCCATAAAATATAATGGAGTTTTGAGCCATTTTTATTCCAATAAATATTTTTTCAACCCAACAATGTGGTACAGTTAGATTGAGGCCCCATGTGAAGCTAATGGAACTATTAATCAATAAGATATGTAATAAATATAAGGTAGGTGACTCGAGATTGGTATCTATCAACATTTTAATTCCAATAGGTTTAACCTTTAATAAGAGTCCTATGTGGTGTTTTTTATATTTCTGAGATGTTAAAAATTAATGGACAACTTTATATTTAATATCCATTTGACTGTTATAAGGTACTTTCAAATTTAAATTTGACATCCATATTACTGGAGCATTAATATTTGTTGGATACCTTTGTGGCCCACATTTTTACGTTCAATAAATAATAATTAATATATTTATTATTTAATAAAATAAAGTATTCAAAACATGTGTGCATATAAAATTTATGTTTTATTTTTGATGAATTGAAAAGGTGAATCGGTTGGTTACAATCATTTACTCACCTTATAAATGAATTTAACCTTTGTAATCAAATCATGGGAATGTGATTTATTTTTAGTGGTTATGCCTCCAAGTATTTTTTGAAGAATTTGTGAAGTGAGCTGAAAATAAAAATGTTTAGTTAACTATAAATTTATTTTCATATAGTAATTTATGTTTCTATTTAATGATAACTTCACTTAAAAATAAAGTATTATTTTGATTAAATTTATTTTAAATGTTTCATGTGAAATTTTATTTAAGCCTTAAAATATTTTAATTATAGTGATTTAATTTTCCTATAACTTGAGTTAAAATGATTTTTTTTTTTAGTAATTTTATTTAAAGACTTGCATGAGTTTTTTTAAAGCCTTAAAATATTTCATTACAGTATTTTTTTACTATGATATGTTAAAAGCTTTTATGAACAATTTTTTGAGTGAATTAAAAAAAAAAGCTTATTTTTTATATAATTTCTTTAAGTATTCTTTTTATAAAATTATTATAGCTATATTATAATATTTTAATAGTAATAATCATGTTAAAAGTAGGTTTAGTGGTTAATTGTTTATAAAATTCACTGGGCTGAAAATTTATGAATATGGTTAAATAATTTGGTATTATGTGTGTAGGGTGGTCTAATTTTGAAGGTGTATAAGGCATATTGGTGTTGATATTAAACTATTTATTTTATGATAATATTTGTGTCTAATTCCTTGAAGGTGAACATCATGAGCCATGGAAACCATGCTTTGTGTGATGTTATGCATAAACAATATCACCTAAACCCTATGAGCCATAAACATTAGAAGACCTCGATATTTAGATAATCTTCAGTTATTTATTTATTTTAAAAAAAAATATATATGCTCATGCAATATCATTTTACATTATAATAATTTAATAAAACTATTTAATTATTACTTTAAAGATACTAACTAAATTGATAATGTCTTAAGTATAATGATTATTGTTAGTAAAACTATTTAGTCTACATCCATGCCATCAAACCTCATACTCAATGATACCATTGTTTTGTCTATCTTTATGGGCCAATATGCTTAACTGTATCCACCTTAGGCATGGCCATTGCATTTTTGAGCCATCAATATGGTCGAAAGTGATTGATAGCATTAGAAGAGACTATCCAAGAATGTTAACCAAATAAATATCTTTTTCAAATCCCATTACAGGTATAAGTAATTTATCAAAACATGAAATAATTTAAAATGACTTTAATGGGAGATGGCACTGCCAACATAAAATTTAAAATCTCTTCTTCCTAAAATATGCAATCACTGGTATAACCCTATCCATCATGTGGTTCACATTGACCCCTATCTGTTTGCTCACCATATCTAATGACAAATGTGCATCAACATGTCATGCATTGCACTTACCGAAAGAAAAATTATTATTTGATTTTTTTGTTTTTTTGGTAAGTGTTATATTTTTACTTGTGGAGATACATGAATGAATAAATTTATATTTAAATTTTGAACATAACTCTACTTCTCAAAATATGTTTTGCATAGAATCATATTTAAGTAGACTGTAAGGATAAATTTATATGAAAACAAAGTTTCTTATATCTATGGTGGAGCTAAAAGACCTTAACCATAATGTCATTAATAAAATTAACATAATACATAGGTAAACATAATATATGCTCATGTGGAAGTAGTGAAAAAAATGTATTAGGGATCTGAAGGAGTTAACTTTCAAGCAGAAGATGTATTTTGACAATTTTTATATCTATCATGATTGACATTTCACAACATAATTCTACATATGTGGTCCATACCATACAAGTAGATCTAGTATCTAGGCAAGAGTATGCATAATTTATAGTATTAATAAAAAATGTTTTTTAATTAAATTTTTTTTCGACTATATTTCATTTTAAAATTGCTAGCACCTAACTAATACAAATGTCTACGAATGAAACAAATGGAATTGTAGTTTTAACATAGAGATTGGGCAAAGATGTTATCTCTTTCAATTAAGAATGCAAACCATCACAAACTAAACCATTGCATGGTGATTCAAATCCCGATTGGTCTACCCCCACATTTACTTTACATAACTTTTTTTGACATCAAAATACATTGTTACAGATCATGAAAGTAGTGAACGATTTAAAGTTGACCCGGATGATAATGGTGAGATGCATTTGTAATTTAGTGGTCATGGATTTTGAGTTTAGTAATAAAATTCTTCATAAAGTTAAAAATATAATTGTTCTTATTATCCTCCATAACTTTCTTTTTTAACATTACTATTTCACAGCTCTTAATGTTAAAATTGTCAACATATTCAATATAAAAATAGAAACACAAAATAAATGATCTTTTAATGAAGAGTATAGGATTTGTTTCACAAACATATTTTAAAAATAAATTAATTTTCAATAAATATATGATACTAAATAGTTTACTTGGGATGAGAGACATGTATCTTTTGTGAAGGTTTATTTTCTTTCGAATTTATGATTGAAAACCTCTCCCTCCTTGGAGTTTATTTATAAAATTATTTTTTATTATGAAGTTTAGATATAAAATTATTTATGATTATGTTGATAGGCATACCTTACAATGGTATTTGGGGGTAATGATTGAGTGTAATGTCAAGAATATGTGAACAATTAATAACTAGTCTTAAATTTGATTATCATATGGAATATTTTGTTGTTTTTTGGAGAATCTGATTAAAACCCCATGAAATACAATGGAATTTTGAGCCATTTTTATTTCATTTTTTTTTCAATCCAAAAATGTGGTACAGTTAGATTGAGGACCCATGTGAAGGTAATCGAACCATTAATCAATAGGATAAGTAATAAATATAATTTAGGTGCCTCAAGATTGGTATTTCTCAAAATTTTAATTCCAATAGGTTTAATCTTTAATAAGAGTCTTATGTGGTGTTTGTTATATTTGTGAGATATTGAAAATTAATGGACAAATTTAAATTTAATATCCATTTGACTATTATAAGGTACTTTCAACTTTAAATTTGATGTCTATTTTAGTGGAGCATTAATATTTTTTGGATACCTTTGTGGCCCACATTTTTACATTTAATAAATAATATATTTTTTATTTAATACAAAAAAGTATTTAAAACTTGTTGTGCACATATAAAACTTATGTTTTATTTTTGATTAGCTAAAAAGGTGAATCTGTTGGTTACAATCATTTACTCACTTTATAAAGGAATTTATCCTTTGTAATCAAATCACATGATTGTGAATTATTTTGAGTGGTTGTGCCTCTGAGTATTTTTTCAAGAATTTGTGAAGTGAGCTGAAAATAATTTACTGGGTCTATAAATGTTTAGTTAACCATAAATTTATTTACATATAGTAATTTATTTTTCTATTTAATGATAATTTCACTTAAAAATAAAGTATTATTTTGAGTAAATTTATGTTAAATGTTTAATGTAAAATTTTATTTAAGCCTTAAAATATTTTAATTATAATAATTTAATTTTCCTATAACTTAAGTTAAAATGCATGTTGTTTTTAGTAATTTTATTTAATGACTTGCATGAGTTTTTTTCAAGCCTCAAAATATTTCATTATAGTATTTTTTTTAACTATGATATGTTAAAGGCTTTTATGAACAATTTTTTTAGTGAATTAGAAAAAAACCTTATTTTTTATATAATTTATTTAAGTATTTTTTTATAAAATTATTTTATCTATATTATAATATTTGAATAGGAATAATCATGTTAAAAGTAGGTTTAGTGGTTAATTGCCTATTAAATCCACTAGGCTGAAGCTTTATGAATATGGTTGAATGATTTGGTATAATGTGTGTAGGGTGGTCTAAATTTGAAGGTGTATAAAGCATATTGGTGTTGATATTAAACTATTTATTTTATGATAATATTTTTATCTAATTTCTTGAAAGTGAACATCATTATCCATGAAAACCATGATTTGTGTGATGTTATGCATAAACAATATCACCTAAACCCTATGAGCCATAAACATTAGAAGAACTCAATATTTGGATAGTCTTCATTTATTTATTTATTTATTTTACACCAAGAATAATGTATGCTCATGTAATATAATTTTCCATTATAATAATTTAATAAAACTATTTAATTATTACCTTAAATATACTAACTAAATTGATAGTGTCGAAAGTATTATGATATTAGTTAGTAAAAGTATTTAGTTTGATTCTTGCAAAATGCTAATTATAATTATATTGTAATAGATATATTGGCCTTAGATGAGAAAGTGAAGAAAATATATAGACATTATATTATTTTTAAAATTATTACATTTATAATTATTTTCAATTCATATGAGTTAGCTTCAGGAAAGCTATGAATATAAATAAGAGTTATATTAGTTCAGAAAAACTATGTAGTTTGTACATGTAAAAACTACTCAAAACACATTTAGATATGTTAATGATTTGAAGGCATTAGTTAAATGTGATATAAATATTGAAATAAATTATATACATAACATCGTGCTTCATTTGATAGGATGATCATGTTTGGTTATCATATTTGGTAATAAGATCATGCTCAATAAGAAATGATCATTTGTGTTTCAATTGTTAAAATGCTTTCATTTGATAAATGGGAAATGTTCATGCTAACATCCTTAGATGCTTCATTTTATAAAAATATATGTTATGAAATGTAAAGTGTAAATACTAAATGGTGTTTATTTTATTAATTGTCTCCTCGTCATTCACATTACTAAGTATTATGTTCATACATGTCTAAAATTAATTATTTCAGTCTCATAACTATTTTATTGGATAATTGCATATCATGCTAAAATTATCCATCTTTGATATATGAGAGGTCACATGTCAGAATTTTCTATTAAATCTATTTATAGATAATTATAAAATGAAAAAAACATATTAATCTTGAAAATTTTATAAGATTGATATTATAAAAAGAGTTATTTTTAATAGGATATCTAATATGTTACTAACTTAATATTAGATTAATAGTGAAATTGTTGTATGTGTATTAGATGAAAATTGGGAATGTCCATCTTATCAATATTGGAGATGTCCAATAATGAATTGCATACATTAATTTATGTGTGTCACTAACTTAGTAATCAACGTAGTGAACTAGTTTGCCTAACACATGACTCGATTATTTAAAATGTGTAATACCATAGATAAACATATGTCATTATGTATGTTTATGTATTTGGTTATTATGATGATAACCATGTTGTGATATCATAAATCTATTTTTGGATATGTTTTTAAGTATAGTAAAAGAGATATCACATGGAAGTTGATAAAGAAGCTATGTAGTTGTGAATATTATTAGAATAATTCAACCTAAGTGTCTCTCAAAATATAATTTTTCTTTGTGACGATCAAAGTTGTATAACCCTGGTGAAAAAATTAGTTCAACACCAAATAACTAAGCATATTAAAGTTCATGTGCATTTTATCTAAGAAAAATCCCTTAATGGTAATATTGATCTTTATATTTATCTTATAGATGAATATGTGGTATATATTTTCACAAAACCACTTGTTGCTACTAAGTTTTGTAAGCTTCATATATTGTCGAGCCTCTCAGAATCACCATTGAGTAGGAGTGTCCATGAAAATGTCACCTCCTCATAGCCATGTGTTCATTTTCATCTCTATACTTGTCTATTGTAAAAGCATTATAAAAAGTCGCCCTATGTGATTTTTGCATAAACTTCACCCTATGTAAGTTTACATTGTACCAAACAATCAAGCATGTTTTATAATGGAGGTCCTTATGTTATAAAAGGATCCAAATACTTTTAAGCATATCCATGATAGACTATGCGATTTAGTCTCACAATAGTGCTAGCATAAACATACTCTAAGTAGTTTATTTATTATAATTCCTTTTGTTTCAAAAGGTTATATTGGTATGATGAAAATTTTTAAATTATTCAAATGTTACATGCTAGACTAAACTCATCATTGATGGTTTATGGATGCTAATTTATTTTGTATAAAAATGTGATTGTGGCATGTATCCCTACTAAACATTAAGGGGGAGTGTTAGAACATTAATATTTGTGGGATACCTTTGTGGTCCACATTGTTCTATTTAATAAATAATAAATAATAAATAATATATTTATTATTTATTATTTAATACAAAAAAGTAATCAAAACTTGTTGTGCACATATAAAACTTATGTTTTATAGTTGATTAGGTGAAAAGCTGAATCGGTTGGTTACAACCATTCAATTATATTATAAAGGAATTTTACCTTTATATTCAAATCATGAGATTGTGAATTTTTTTGAGTGGTTGTGTCTCCAAGTAATTTGTGAAGAATTTAAGAAAGAGAAGTGAGTTGAAAAGGATTTATTGGGTCTGTAAATATTTCTAAAATAATGAAAATATTTATGGGTTTTTTTACCTTGTTGAGATTTTCCTACGTTAAAAATGTGTATTGTGTCATTTATTTATTTCATGTATTATTTAATTATTATTAAAATATATGTAATTATTAATTTATTTATTAACCTATCATTCATATTAAATAATATTTTATTCCCTTCTGCTTGTTATTTTGACATGCGTAACCATTGTATAGAATAATTTTATTCTTTCTTGGATAATTTGATTGAAAGATCATAAGATATTGGACATATGACATAGTTTGGGGCCTGTATATTTTATAGAAATATGTTTTCAACCAAACACTCTGTTGAAGATGGATTGATTTTATATATTACTATTTAAGGAAATGGAGTCATTAATCAATGTGATATATTAAAAACCTAAGTGAGGTACCTCAAGATAGATAAATATCTAAATTTATTAGATATATGTACTTCAAATATCTATACTAATTTTTTTAATAATAAGTCACTTAAACTAACAAACTTAAGATAGATGCCTCAATATTAGTATCTCTCTATGTTTTCTAGATATATGTTTTAAGCTAACTATATTAAATATTTTTTATAATAAATCAACTTAATTTTTTATTTTTAAAATTATGCTAATAATTAGAAATCAACCTTCTCACACTATTATTATTGTTGTTGTTGTTGTTGTTGTTGTTGTTGTTGTTGTTGTTGTTGTTGTTGTTATTGGGGTAACTTGGAGGAGCCTTAATGGAGAGACGAGACATGCCTTGAACCCATGGAAACTAGATCGTAGGACCCATGCCCTAACACTACATATAGCCTATTGACAACATATTTTTTTATTATACATTAACCAAAATCATATTTTATAAGTCTAATAATGTTGGAAAACATCCCCTACTCACAAGTTATATATTTTCCTTATCAATTAATCTACACATGTTTTATACTTTAATATGTAGATATACTTTGTTAACCACTACATTTTAAGATAAATATCTCCTTTTAGGGCCACATAAAGGTTCTTAGTGTTACCTAATTTATGACAACACACATCAAATTACTTATAAAAAATCCCAAACATCCAATGGTTTCATCAAAGGTTGGTCCATGATTAGCTTAGGAAACAAAATAAAATGAAAATTTAACATTTTTATGTTGAAATAGTTGTCATAGGAGACAAATTATAAGTATGTAAATTAATTTTATTTTGGAAATCTTATCAAAATATTTGATATCATGAATAAAATATTATGTATTCATATGTCATGTTGTGGGTCATGATCTTATTTCACTATTTTTTAATGTTTGTTGTTTTATTATAATGGACTCTCTTATTGATGGGATATGCTACTTTTGTTTCATTATTAAAATTTTATTCTAATGTCAAGTGGTTTTGGTTTTTAGTGAATTTATTTAGTTTACAAATAATTTATTGCTTGGTGAAATTGATAGGAAAGATTTTGATATTACTATCATAATGTCTTTTTATTTTTAACCTTTTTCCAAGTGACCAATAAATCATGTGAAGTGTCCTTCCATCAGTATCTTCTTATTTCCACACAATTATTCTAACTTATACATAAGGGTTATAACTATAATGGAAATTTTCATGGAATATTTAGCAATGTTTAATATCTAATTCTCATTTAATTGACTAAAAACTAAGGGAGGGGAGAAAGTAGTTGTGTACTTCAATATGATAATTCAATAAATATATTAAGGTCAATGTTCAATAATTTTTTCATATTTAAATTAAACATTTGAGCATGCCATTACATAATTTTTGACTTAATCATAGTTTAATGGAGCATTAAGAATCAAATTATTACTTTTAGGCTATTGGTTGAATATGACATGCCCGTTATTTAAATGTAGATCTTTTTTTTTTTTGATAAACTACATAATATGGAAGATGTTGAACTTTGTGTAGTTGCAATTCCAAATCCAAATATATTTCAAGATGACAACAAACATTCACTTAATAGATACATGCTATAATATGATTTCATGGCTGTGTAGACATCCAAAAAAGTTTATTTGGTACTTATTAGTTTTCAAATTTAATTATTTTAGGATGTTTGTAAACATGTCAATTATTATTTCAAATTAGGCATTAATAACAATTTTTTGGGTTGTGTATACACATAATATTTTAACAATTTATCATTTATTGATGATTTATCTCTTGTAGGAACCTGTCAAGTTTCAATCTCTCTAAATATACACCTTAAAGGGTGCATCAAGAAAGGGGTGGGTAGACCATTGGTGCTTAGCAATATTATTAGTCAATTCTATCATACCTTAACCCACTATAATTACCTAAAATCACTATAAATACTTATTATCTAACTCTCCAAACAAGTAATCCCTACTTATCCATTTCCATAAGAATTTATCCTTTCAAATAGCCCCTAACTAATCAAACACCCTCTTTTCCTACTAAGTTAGTCTAGTCAACTCTATTATAAAATGTAAAGTGCACATTATGAAGCTAAGTAAACCTAGCTGAATTAATTCAAGGCCTAATTATAATTTTAAGTGATGAAATATGATGGATCTACAACTTGTCCTGCTTAGTGGATTCTGAACTCAGAGAAGGTAATCTTACCAAACAACTTACTACATAGTTATTTATATCAGGACATGACCAATTTTAATCTATTTAAACCTAACCAAGGGATCTATTATTACATTACACCAAATGAGATGGTTACAAATCCTCTAGGAAAATGATACTATGCAATAACCTTAGCTAGGCCTATAATAAACTAAGAAAGGAGTAAAACATTCAACCTATTACTTTTACCAATATCTATATGTCAAATGAAAGAGTAAAAGCTAGGAATACTTACCTTTAGATGAATATTTCATGACCTAATATCTCCCTTGGCCAATGGTGCTTTGTAAGAGGTTGTTGTGGATTTTTAAGGATCACACTATATAAATAAACTCTAGGCTAAAAAACCCGTACTATGCATCCAAGACTTTCCCATAAGACAATATTTTTTCCATCTAAGGCAAAACCTTAAGAAATGACTCCTCAAGTGTATAAATAATATAACTGAGATTTATAACAATGTAAAAATGAATCTTCCTCCATTTTGGATTGAAGTGAAGGTGGTATTTATGGCCAAATATTGACCCTAAACCTCATGGTAATTTAGCCAATAAGATCAACCATCTCAATTTTGTTAAACAAAAAAGATAGTCACTAGGTCTCAAAGTAAGTAGGCCAAGTAGATGTAGTTTTATAATGTGTGTTCAATCCCTAACATGGTTGACCTAACCGACATAGTATTAAAATGGATATGAAGGGTGTTCACTTAGTGAGGGTATATTTTATAAGGTGAATTTCTTAAAGGAGTTGATAGATGGGTTTTAATTTCCTAGGGAGTTAGATAAAAATCAACTTGTATTGGTTTTAGGTAATGGTATAGGTATCAAAAATCTTGTAAATACTAAAGGTTTTCCCACTCCTTTCCTGATTCACCCTTTAAGATGTGCACTCAGAGAAATTAAAACTTGACAAGTTCTTATAAGAGATAAAGTATCAATAAATGATAATGTTTAGAAATATTTTATGTATACATATGCCCCACTCAAATCCCATCACATGTATCATAATTATAACATGGGATGGTGATTTGATAAAGAACATAACATTACATAATGCTAAGATAATAAAAAGTAGTAAAATGTAGAAATTAAAATTTGAAATGAGAGTAACGAATTTTTGGAAATAATTGAAAGTATACATATACCTTGACTTACCTTTATCATCGAATGGTTGTTTACTATATTTGTATTCTTGATTGTGGAGGTAACATTAACTAATTTGGATAAACCCTAAGGATACAAGTTAAAGATTAAGAACAAAAAATCATAGGGAAATCAAAATAAATGGACTTTATGTAATTGAATAAGTAACTTAGAAAATTGGTAAGTTGTGATGAGAAATCCTAAGTTAGAACCGAATGACTAAGGAAGAGAATAAATTGGGTAATTAAAAAAGACAAGGGTAATAAATAACTAACAAACCCAAATAAATATACATTAAGTAAGAAAATTCATAAACAATATCAAACCAAGGACACATGAAACTAAAATAATGGATTCAACATCAATGTAAAATAATTAACAAACCATACTCAAACAAAGATGTAAAAAGAACATAAATGTAAATAAAATTGATGAAAGGGAAGTAAAAATACAAACACAATCAACAATGAAAAAACTAAAGATAAAATAGAATAAAATGGTTTACAAAAAAGGGTAAAAAGTAGTTTAGAATTATTAATTATGACCAAGGAAATCGGAGAAGAATAAGGGATTATTTAAGGAAGTAATGCATAGTTGATAAAAGATGTATCTTCTATTCTTAATATAGATAAACTAAAACAAACTTATTATGATCATGTATAAAAAGATATGAAGAATGGGAAATATATAAGTTGGGAAAAATATTTTGGAAACAAACTTTCCTTTCAAGGGGGGAATATGAAATGGGTAATGGGGGAAATACAGACAACACCAAGGTAAATCATATTTATCAGAACTAAGACACTCAAATGAATTTGAAAAAACAAGAAGACTTTTGACATTATGGATTATATGTAACTTACTTTAGCCACTCAAATTGTAGGTTATCTATTTAATTCTAAATATCATCCCAAAAAGGCTATATGCATGAAAATTAAAATGGACCTACCTTCCCACAATGTGTTCCCCATTCCTTAGGATCCCTTATAGAGTAATTGGTCTACTATGAAGATTGGGTACTTGTGTGAGAAAGTAGGTAACACTATAGATAATTTTTATACCTCATATCAATATATTGGCCTACCACACCCCAATGGACTCAGCTCTATCTTGAGGCCAATTGTGGGGTTTGGATTCGACTAGAAATAGGAGATGTGTTAAGATATGAATGATGTATTTTGGTGTGATTTGAATTTTGATTTTATACATTCCTTTTTGTTATAAATTATTTGGATTTTAAAATTTATGGATTTTTCTATTCTTCCTCCATATGGAATCAAAAAACAAACATGGGTTTTAAAATTAACTATAACGAGAACAATTAGACTTAATAACTAAGGAAAATAACTTAGAGAGCATGGTGTCTAGGACTCTTGTGTTTTCATGTTAAATAAAAGTGTTATCTTGAAACCTACATTAGTTTTTCTAAAGTGGAATGAAATAAGGGAGAGGATAAGTGAACATGGAACTATGGAGTTAACTTAAATTATAAAAAATGTAAAAGGGACAATGATAGGTAAGCATGACTTTGTATTATTAGAAATAAAGTGAGTGAAGGGAAATGTGTCAAATTGATTGTTAAAATAATTACCATAAAATAATATAATTGATGTTGAGAGTATGAAATCAAAAATTTTAACCATTACCTTATGTTTCATGGAAAACACTTGGCAAGAAAAAACTTTACGAAGTGAAAATTTTGTGAGGAGGAAATGGTCTTATTTGAGGTCTTACACTATAACTCATAAAAGATAAAATGAATAGGTGTAAAAATGATGAATCAATGGTAAAAAAGAGACTTCAAAATTGACTAGGAAAAATAAAAGATATTCATGAGGATGGTTGGGTCATAGCCATGGTCTTACACTGTAACTAATGAATTAAAATGAAGGAATATATATATATATATATATATATATATATATATATATATATATATATATATATATATATATATATATATATATATATATATATATATATATATATAAAGTACCAATGATAGGAACTAAGGATATTGAGAGTGATGTAATGCTACTCATTGGTGATCGGGTAGAAAACCTACAAAAAAATTTACTATATATAATATATGGAAATATGTGAGAAACATGTAGTATAATAAACATTTAAGAAAAATATTTCTTTAAAATTTGAGAATTAGTGGGTTCTTTGAAAGTAAGTCCTTCATTAGCTTGTATCCGATAGGTACTGGGACCAAGGATGTCTTTGATAAGGTAATTTTGAGTTCAACATACCCCCATTTTTGAAAATAGGGACCCTTGAGATGTTTTGAAGCTTAACAATGAAAGCATGCCCTATTTTGAAGTTTTTTTAGAATTTGAAGATCATCCACTTTGATAAGATTAGCTTATTGATTTATGTTTTGCTTTAAGTTTGCTTAACATTGCTAATAAATGGTCTTCATATATTTTAGTTGTAGGTTCCATGAATTCCTTACTGATGGATTCATGTTCTAAACCCTAGCATAAACTCTTGGTTGAAATTTGAAATTGGTAGGAACTAATTGGTGGGAACTTTTAAAAATATCATTTTGGACTTAAGCACAAATTTCATGTTAAATTTTAGTCATGTTTTTTAACACAACTAAAACCCTAGCCTAAAAAATCCTTGGACCCATTTATTATTTTCCCCTTAGTTCCTTATGTTTCTAACCAATTTTAATGTTCAGTTTTTCAAGGTCCTTTTTATATTTCCTAACATAGTCCCTTTGTCAGCATTTTAGCCTAAAGTTTTAATCCTAAGGCCTCATCATAGTTTTTAAACATGAATGGGACCTTAACCTTAACACTTTATCCTAAGTATTTATTTTGTTTCAGGTCCTAACATAAATTATTTGCTTGTTATAGGATCAATCAGACGGTGCTTCATCATGGGGCATGATCCAATAGAGAAAAGAAGAACTGGGTCTTAACTTAAAAACATGCATCTTGCAAGATCCAATAATTCATTCTTCCTCACACATTTTTATCTAATGGAGTGAGGAAGGGCTGATGAAGCTAAGATCTTAGCACCTTGGACCAATCATGATCAAGGATTTGGATCGTAATCAATGGCTTATGCTTCATCGGGGCTGAAGATTAGATGAAGCGAAGCATAGTTGAAAAGTAAAAGGTTCATAAACCTCTACAGAGTTGACATATGAAACTACCACATTTAGGGATTAAAAATAAAGGGGTCCCATACATTAAATTAATCTAATAAAATGAAATTTCTTAGATTATGATCAACAGTTCTTGCTTCATCATGGTTTTTGATCTAACAGAGCGAGTTAAATCTAAGAGCCTAAGAAACACTATGAAGCCACCTCATGGCACTCTCTCATTAGAACACAAGAACTTCATGAGTTTAAATTTGGCATTCTCATGAATGTGAGTTGATGTCCATAAGGCTGTCATTAATTCCTATGAAACTATCAAATTCAAGCTCATCTAACATTTTGTTTAGGCAAAAAGGGCATTTGTTCATGTCATTTAAAGGGATAATTTAAATATTAGGCTTTAAAACCTAGCATAAAAATCTATAACCTAAGTTTTTTCATGTTCATTAATATAAATAAACTTAGCTTTGGTAATTTTAACCTAGGTCCTTTGTATGGCTATGCACTAATTAACATTCATTGATATTGTAGGATCCAACAGTTCATGCTTCATCATACCCCTTAATCTAACATCATTAAATCATTGAGGACTATTCAATGATGCTATGAAATCTTGTGGGATCTACACGTGGAAAAAATGCATTCACATAGTGACTATTATAGGATACAAAGCTTAAAATGCACATAAAGGTGCCAAGTGACACAACCACAAGGTTTGGTTTCAAGTCAACCAATAACAAATAAGGACTCATATCATTATTAATGGCTCGTGTTAATCCCAAGATCTTGATGAGATGGTGTAAATAAAAAAGGCATTTTTAAATGCCAATGGTGTAGACACCAAAATTATGCCACACACATGTACGTAACTCCTTATGTTGAAACCCCCTTAAGCCTGTTTCAATAATAATAATTAATCTCCCTAACCCATACTTTTACCACTCACACATTTAATTAATTTAAAATACTTAATTAAATTAATTAAAAACCCCTATTGCCACCTTACCTGTCCACCTTGCCTTATGACTAATTCTCACATGATTGAGTCACCTCAAGACCTGGTCCCCTCATCCTAACTACCCAAGACTTATTCTTATTTCCAAACTAAATTCCTAATCAACTACCTCTTTCTTAACATCATATTTTTACTATTATATAATGGGTGTCACACTTGGCACAAACAAAAATAGAAAATAGGTGAAAAATAGTAAGATTTACTTATTCTAGGGCCATTGATGTCGATCAACCCACGGCTGATGTCGATGGGATCACCAACATGGGCAATATAATCTAAGATATAACCTAAAGTTTAAGTCAAAAAAAATTAATAAAATTCATCCTTACTTACATTCAAGCTCTGGGAATTCTATTTTCAACATCTTGGCTTACAATCATCTTGCGTAAGTCAATCACGATCAGTAATTGAGCTCTTGAGGACCAAAAACATTCGCTTGTTCTCTCTATTTAGGCATTTAGGTTTAGATTCCCTGATAGGGACCATCAACTTGGCACTTATCATTCAACAACTACCATAGCTAAGTACATCACTTATACTTTAGGTCATTTAAACATTTATTTTTCTATTTCTTTATATCTACTATGCATTATTTTATGCACCTCTAATAAACCTTTGTGAAGGAGTTATAAAGCTTCCTTTCTTGTTTCCCCTTAACCTGACACACCAAACCTCTGACCAAACTTACCCAAGCCATAATCTTTCTCTCATAACTCTCCCAACCTCCCTGACCTGATCCAAACCATTTCCCAGACTCAAATAAACCTTCTATAAACTCCCAAACAATTATTGCCCCTATCAACCTTGGTAGCCTAACTAACATCGATCACCTCACTACCAACCTTGATAGTGTAACCGATATTGTTCACTCCCCTACTGACATCAGTGACTATGTATTCTCTATCCTCTTCAAAACCTACCTAGAGAACTTCTAAAATATAAACAAAGTACCTCACTTGCACCTTGTCACTCTACTACCTACATATTGTTAATAATGGTAATATTATCTCTCTTTCACTCTCTCTTTACCTCTCTTTTAGTTATTTATTTATTATTATTTTGTCTCTCAAAAGTGGACTATCATCTCTAAGGAAGTTTCACACTTCCTAGAATAAGCGCATAGCTTGGCAGCCCACTCATTTAACTACTAGCAAACATCTTGTGGTAGATCTTTCTTACTTATAGGTAGTCCTCCCCAGTGAAAGAGGAGTGATCATAACATCTGGATATGGTGCATAAACCAAATCTAGGTTCATTCTAATAACTTATCCCCATCCTTATTTCTATTTTCCTTTAGACTTAAAATATACAAAATTTAGTGAAACATTTTTGGCATGCTCGGTGGGACCCTGGAGTTTTTCTAGGGTTCATTTCTAGTTTTAAACATTCATATAGGTGCATTATAGTGAAAATTTCATTTCTTGCACTTCCTCCTCTTTTCTCTTAAAAAAAATTCAATATCTTATTCTCTGTTTAAAAAACATTAAACTAAAATTTTCTTTCTTTTCTCTTTGCCTCTAAAAGTAATTTATCATTTTCTTTTACAAAAAAAAACAAAACAATCTCTTCTTTATTTATTATTACATGCACATTAAGATATTAAAATTCATACTCTATTCCTATTCATCTCTATTTTCATTTAAATCTAAACATTTTAGATTTGGGTTTAAAACTTACTGCATTTCATAGTTTGCTTGTTGCATATTAACTCACCTAGTTAATTATAAGCATTTTGAATAAATCATAGTGCATCTATGTTACACAACCAAATCACATTTACATAAATAAACATATAAACTAACCTAATAAAAGTCCCATTAGTGTTTCATCACCTAGTGGATCACCTTACCCTACCTAGCTATCCTACTTAGATTTCACCACCAAGGGGAGAACCCACTCCATTCTTTGGTAGAGTATAATCTCTAGACAAAAGATATATTTTGGATAAGTAGCCTGACTTAGCTCTAGATTCATGAAGTGTCGAGATAAATCTCTTATAACAATCCATATACCTAGTCTAACACAAATTTCCTCTTGAGTACAAAACTAACCTGAAACCAACTCTAGATTGTTTTCTAGTACCTTCAATAACTAAATTCTCTTCTCACTATCTGATTAAGGCATAAGCCAACATGAGACTAAAAATTAATCTCTAGGACTTAATAGTTGTTGGTTGTATGTTCTTTTTCTAGTTTTTATTGCCTTCTATATTTTTGAGTTGGTAAGGACATTTTCCTATTGATTCACAAAATAAATACTATTTCTAAAACTTAGTTTGTATACCCTGTTATCTCAGGGTTTTTGAGTGTTATTCCTTCTTACATAGACCTTTTACATCCACTATTTTACCTATTTTCAACCTCTAATTTATTAAAACATTAGATTTTCTATCTCCCAAGATTTCACAGTGACTGACATTAGTTAACCATACTGGTATCGATAGATTTTACCTACTGACATCGATTATTCCACCAATGTTGGTAAATTTTTCCTACCGACATCGATCAAGAGATTGACATCAATGACTATAATTTCATCTGCTCAAAATAACAAGTTAAAATAACCCATTTACCTACACTCAAACCTAGTTTTTCTTTATTTTATTTCAATTACAGAGTAATAAGACTATTTAAACATTCTCTTGTATGGTATTAACATGAGCTCAAGCCAAAATTCTTATTGATTATGCAAGTCGATAACCACTTCCACCATCCCCTTTCACATTTGATTGTATTATGGAGCATACTTCAGATACATAGCATATTCCCATCCCTAACCAAAGTCCCATTATACATGAGGGAGATCAAGATTTTTATAAATTTCTTGATCGTAATGTGGTAGCCCTTCAACATTACCTTACTATGAGCCAAACCCATAATTCTTCAAGTGACCCAATCTATGGTATATGGACCTCTTTAATGGAGACAACCTCAGTTTTAGGTGCCTCCACTATTTTCCCCATGGTTACCCAAAGCACTACTTTGATGAGTAACCTAACTATAAATAATGTTCAATGTGTAACATCTCCAACTTCCCAATCCCACCTAAACCCTAGTGTGACTTCCTTACTTTCACAACCACAATTAGTTCAACCAAGTCACACCCCATTCCAAAATTTAGTGGTACCCATTCTATCTACCCTTGTGCCTATAATTTATTGAGTTATAATCACCCTTCATCCAGTCTAACCATGCCAATAATCTGACTTGCAGTAACAAGAACCAACCAAGGCATAGTCTCTAACCCAATTGGATAAGTCCCTTTTATTTTTATACCCCAGCCTATGACTCATTATCCTTATGTTGGCCCAACACAACCTTAGCAAGCTATGTCATACACTCCATCTACTTCCTATCATCTTCCTTATAACTTAGGAGGTATCCCCCAAACTAATCCACCTCTAGACCTCATTAAGATGCTAATGGATAAGATGTCTAATCTAGAGACATCTGTTTCTGGTTCAAAGAATGTATTATCTTATGATCAAATATGCAATGAACCAATCCATCCTTTTATGCCTATTTTCCCTTATCCAAGCCAATGGGAACTCCCTAAATTTACTCATTTTTAAAGTAAAGAGGACCCACAACAACACTTGCAAGCATTTAGACATGTTTGTTATTTAATAGGGCATGATGATGCATTACTACTTCACACTTTCCCTATGTATTTCTTAGGTGATGCCTTGGATTGGTATAGCTCTATACCTCAACATTCCATTTTCTCATTTACCCAACTTGCACAAATATTCCTAGACCATTTCTCTATTAACATTTCTAAGAAGGTTTCTATAACATACCTTTATTATATTAGACAATTTGATGATGAGTCTATTCTAGATTTCATTGCTCATTGGAGAAGTTTGATCAATCAACTCTCTTTCTCCTTACCCCAACCTGAGCTTATTGAGATATTCTCAAGGGCATGTGTTAAGCACATCTCATATAGACTCTGGGTAAAAACTTTCTGCACATTTTATGAGGCCTTTATAATGGCATGGTAACTCGAGGCTCACACTATAGATGAAGGCAAAGTCAAGTTGTGAAATAAAAATCCCAATACCAAGTCAAATGGCTCCTATTCTAAAACTTCTCCCTCTAACCAAAAGGCTAAAGGCTCTGCCAATGTGATGTTTGTTAAGTCAACATCTTCCACAACCATAAACCAGTCCAATTCCTCAACTTCTCAAATTCCAACCAAATAATTCCAACAATGATATGAACAAAGACAATACACTCCCATTGGGGAGTCATATACATCCATCTTAGAGAAACTATTGCAACAAGGTGTCATAACTCTTCTTCAGATCAAACCTCCTATACAGTTTGACCCTTCACATCCTATCCCAACCTCATACAAGGAAGATGAGTTTTACAGTTACCATCAAGTTAAAGGCCATAATTTTAATAATTGTAAGACACTCAAGAGCATTATTCAATATATACTTGATAGAGGTGATCTCATCTTGGATAATCCTAATGCACCTCCTAATCAAAGTATGGATGTTTTCAAACACCCTTTTCTTAACCATTCATAAAATTGAAATATTGTTCAGTCCATAACTAATGCAGGTGATCATAATATCCCTATGGTTAATATGGTATTTCCTTTACCTTCAATTCAACCTACCCCCCAATAAGAGACATCCATTTCATCAACTCCTCCCCCATATTCAATGGCATCTATTTTGCCTATTCTTCTTCCTCAGTAGAATAGCCTATTTCACCCATCCCACTCCCTTGAGAGGAAAAGCCTCCTTTACCACTCTTTTTGACACCTAAGGATCCTATAATGCCAATTCCATTTTCACCAATATTACATATCCTCTTACCACTTGAAAACCATAGCTTACCTATCCCTAAACCACATGTTGAAGGGAATATCATTCCTACATTATATCCTCTTTAGGAACCTTCTTCACCTACTTCTCTTCCACCTATAGAGAGTAGTACCCCACCCACTCCACCTTTACACTTAAAGGAGTCAGTATCATCTACTTCCATAATAGATGAGAGACCTATTGTGCCTACTCCAATTACACCACTCTTACCTCTTCTTTTACCTATAGAGGATCATACTTTACCCATTACTCACCCACAAGTTAAGAGATCCATAATACCCATGCTTTACCCTATTGAGGAAATTTCTTCTCCTACCTCCCCTCCACCCATGGCAGACCAAGTCTCTTCTCCCATCTCTATCAAAGAGGACCCTGTTATGGTTCTTTCTCATCTTTGGCCTAAAGTAGCAGAAACTAATAATTTTCCTCTTTTCTAAAGACTGTAGCCTTCTAAGGACACAATCATAAGGCCTATATCAACTTCATCAAAACCCTTCTCATGTTTGGTAAAAAGTATAGAATTTATTGACTCCATGAAGCTAGACCATGTGGCATTTTGGGACTGACTTAAAACTCTGTATCTAACACAATGAATGTCAACCTTTACCACCAATCCCTTTACTAACCTTTACCCTAAGGTATTTGATAAATCTAGAGCTTCTTTACCAAAAACACTTAAAGTTTAGTCATCTATGTCAGAACCCTCACCCTCATAGGAATATGTTACATTAAAGTAGATAAAGTCCTTAGGCATACACCCTATTTCTAATTTAATTCATCCATAGGTGAAATTAGATTTAACTCCTCAAACATAAGTTAGAGTTTCTTAGCTTAAATTATAGAATAATGTTAAACCTCCTAGATCTCACCAATCCCTTCTTCAACCCTCAACTTTACCATCCATTTTGGGGCCACACCCCTCTACTTTAGTTGGAATATTACCTAACCAAGCAAAACAAAAATTTAAGGTACCTCCACTCCTACCTTTGTCACCTGGTAGGCCTCTCACATCTGACACTAAGAAAGTGATAGCAACACACGTAACTCTGCCATCACCAAATAAGGAACCACGTAAAATTACCTTTTCAACACAAAAATAAAAGGTGTCCACTCTTATTAGCACAACAAGTGTGAGCCCACTTGCAGGTTCTCAAATCTTTTTCTTACATTAGTTATTACTATATTCCACAATAAATATTCCTCCCATTAAGCCTTATAGTCCTCTTGAAATGAATCCATCTCAATTCGATGATACACAAGTGTGTTTATATCATCATTTACTTGGACATGATACTGAGAGTTGTAAAACCCTCATAACAGTTATTCAAGAACACTTCGATGTCAGCACTCTCTTTGATGATACTCTCGTTAACCTTCCCAGTATTCCACCTTTATCATCCACAGTGCCTCCTACTATTCCACCTAAATTCAAACCCAAAGATGTCATCATAACCCCTTTACCACCTCCTTCACTGACATTTTAGATCAACACAGTTAATGTGGCCACATGATCACAAAACCAAAAAGATAAAGCTAAGGAAAAGGTCGCTACTACTTGGACCCATCCAATCACCAAAGACACTCCCCCTTCTAATCCTAATATTTCCATCTTAGGTGTTCCTAAAACATCTTTAGACATTATTCAAAGCTCAATGGTGAAACAACTTCACCAAACTCCTATGAAAATGTCTTTGTATGAGTCAATCCAAAACTCATCCCAACGTCGTCAAGATTTGATTAGTACTTTGAAAGTAATTAAGTTACAATTGAATGATCCCTAGCCTCTTACAACTTTGGTCAGCTCCCTTAATTCTATCTCCCTGATTTCTTTTAGTGATTCAAAAATTCCACTTCAACACTCTGAAGATCAAGATTTTGTCCTTTTTATTACCACATATATTGATCAAACTCATATCAAAAGAGTTATGAATAATGGGGGATCTAGTATTAATATTATTTCCACCCATGCTTCTAAACAGCTAGCCCTTCCTAATAATTGTATGTCTTAAACTGATGTGATACTCCATTCCTTTAATGATACTACAGCTACTAGAGTGGGCACTATTATCTTACATATTTTTGTAGGTCCCCACATAATTCTCAAGATTTTCTATGTTGTGAAAGGAGAGTTCCAATATAACATACTACTAGGATGACCTTGTATATGTGATATGGCATGTGTACCCTCAACTTTACATTATTATGTCAAGTTTGAACATGATGGACAAATACATGTTATACCTACTGACCTAGCTTTGTTTAAAACATGTAACATGATCTATAGTCCCAATGATGCTCTCATCCCATTGAAAACATCATCTTCCTCACATGATGCTTCTAAATCTTTCGTAAGATCCACTCCCATGGTTACACAGATACCAATAACATAAATTATTGACAAAGATCCCATGGAGGAGACCTTTCAATGTTTATCACTTGACGAATGTTGTTTGTTGATGCTCAACATGTTATATACTCCATAATAATATGTAAGGCTTCACATGCACCCAAATTATGATCCCTGTATGGAGATGGTCATCCCTTATGGGCCCCCTAACCTTCAAACCAATTTCACATACGGGGGAATTAATCAAGCTCTCGCTATCAACAATCCATCTTCTTTGCCACAACCATTTACTTGTGACTTCTCTTTCCTGAGTAACCCTATATTTGCTCACATCTATCTCTATAGGTGTGCCTGGAAAGGATTTGGTTTGGGTCATTATGAACAAGGTGTCCATATGACTATTAAATATCCTACTAGCAACACTATTAAAAGTTCCAAAAAGAGGCATGGGGTGGGATATGATGAACTAAATAAACTCACTAAAACCTCCCATGAACTAATTGTCAAAGAACTGGTCTCTCCTTTTCCACCATCACCTACCAAATTAGAGGTATCTATACCTCATATTTTTTTTCAATAAATGACATCCATTTGGGGCCTCTCACCTATCATCAGGGTAAGGAAATGAGGTCCCTTCCTCTCGTTCATCTTGAAATAATTGATGAAGACTCTCCCACTATTAACATTATCTAATGTTAAGATGGTGATGTAATTCTCACCTACATGGGTGCAGATGATTTTTATATCCAATGATCATTCCCATCTAAAATGAAAGCTATGTTAAATGAATCAACCATTGACATCAACTTACCCTCTCATGATAACCCTCACATCCTCAAGATTGACCAATCTTTAGATTCCTTTGTGCAAGCTGATTATGCTACATTTTTTACTGGCCATATCAAAACCTTTGCTTGGTCTTAAAATTACATGCCTTTTATTGACCCCTCTATCATCACCCATAACATTATCACCAATCAAGATGTTAAACCTGTTAAGCAGAAGATTTACAAAATACATCCTCATATTTCTCTCTTTGTCAAAGAAGAGCTCCAACACCTCCTTTTTGTTAACTTTATCCAACCCATCGACTACCCACAATGGATTTTCAATATTGTTCCTATCATAAAAGTGATAGAGGGAATATGTATTTTCACTGACTATCATGATTTAAACCTCACTTGTCCAAAAAATGACTTCCCATTGCCGAGTATCAACTAACTTATTGATTTGATGGCTGGCCATGAAATGTTATCACTTATAGATGAATTCTCTAGATATAATCAAATCCTAGGTGCTCTCGAGGATCATCACAAGACCACCTTTAATACCCCATGGGGGACTTTTTGTTATTGGGTCATGCCTTTTGGATTGAAGAATGTTGGTGTAACCTACCAATGCATCATGACCTACATTTTCCATGATTTCCTACAAAAATTATGGAAGATTATATGGATGAATTACTTGACAAATATAAACTTCATCAATAACACTTTATGATTATCAAAACCATATTTACTCATCTCCTCCAATATAGCATTTGACTAAACCCAAATAAATGTGTCTTTGGTGTTCTTTCCAGTAAGCTCTTAGGTTTTATCATTTCTATTTATGATATCAAGGTCAATCCTACTAAGGTTAGAGAAATCCTAGAGATGCCTCCACCTACTAATATCAAACAACTTCACAGCCTATAAAGAAAATTTCAATCAATTCCTCACTTCATTTCCTAATTATTAGATCATTGCTAACCCTTTCACCATCTTCAAAAAGTATGTCTCCTTGCAATGGAATAAATATTGCCAAGAATCTTTTGATGCACTTAAATAATACCTCCTTTCCCCACTAGTTCTTATTCCACCTAAGGAAAATTAGCCTTTTTACCTATACATATCTGCAACAGACCATTATCTAGGTGATATGATTGCACATCAAGAGCAAGTGGTTTATTACATAAGCTACACACTTATTAATTATGAGAATCGATATACCCATATTAAAAAACTTTGCCTTTCATTGGTCTTTTCCACCTCTAACCTTCACCATTATCTCATAAATAAAAAAACCTATGTGGTCACCCATACTGATCCCCTCAAATACATGCATTCCTAACCATATCATAACCAATGTGTAGCTCAATGGATCATGCTTCTTATTGAATTCAACTTAGATTTCATTCAAAAAAAATTATTAAAGGGAAAACAATCACTGACCAGTTAGATGCTACACCTTTACCTGATAATCAATCTTCAAACCTTGAATTCCCTAACGAATCTATTACAAATCTCTTCACTAATGAAATCTCCTATAAAATGATGATGTTATTTGATGGATATAAATGCCAACATGGTGGGGGTGTGGGGGTCATTATTATTCCTCTAGATGGAAAGCCTATGCCTTTTTCATTTAAACTATATTTTGAATGCACTAATAATATGGCCGAATATGAGGATTTGATTGTAGGACTTCAAACAACTCTCTTCTTGAATATCAAATCCATAACCATTTTTGGTGATTCTCAGCTAGTGGTTAACTAAGTTAATGGTTCCTACCTATGCAAAAACAAAATTCTGCAGTAGTATAAACATCATGTAGATATGCTCTTGGTATCATTTGACTCTTATCTCTTGAAAACTATTCCTTGATGGAAATCCTATGCCTTTTTCATTTAAACTATATTTTGAATGCACTAATAATATGGCCGAATATGAGGATTTGATTGTAGGACTTCAAACAACTCTCTTCTTGAATATCAAATCCATAACCATTTTTGGTGATTCTCAGCTAGTGGTTAACTAAGTTAATGGTTCCTACCTATGCAAAAACAAAATTCTGCAGTAGTATAAACATCATGTAGATATGCTCTTGGTATCATTTGACTCTTATCTCTTGAAAACTATTCCTTGATGGAAATCCTATGCCTTTTTCATTTAAACTATATTTTGAATGCACTAATAATATGGCCGAATATGAGGATTTGATTGTAGGACTTCAAACAACTCTCTTCTTGAATATCAAATCCATAACCATTTTTGGTGATTCTCAGCTAGTGGTTAACTAAGTTAATGGTTCCTACCTATGCAAAAACAAAATTCTGCAGTAGTATAAACATCATGTAGATATGCTCTTGGTATCATTTGACTCTTATCTCTTGAAAACTATTCCTTGATGGAAATCCTATGCCTTTTTCATTTAAACTATATTTTGAATGCACTAATAATATGGCCGAATATGAGGATTTGATTGTAGGACTTCAAACAACTCTCTTCTTGAATATCAAATCCATAACCATTTTTGGTGATTCTCAGCTAGTGGTTAACTAAGTTAATGGTTCCTACCTATGCAAAAACAAAATTCTGCAGTAGTATAAACATCATGTAGATATGCTCTTGGTATCATTTGACTCTTATCTCTTGAAAACTATTCCTTGATCTATAAAAAAGTTTGCTAACATGATGGCTTCACTTTCTTCACACATACCTTATTCATCCTCCTCTTTGAGAATCTATGTCATTGTGCATCACTTTACATTACCCTTCTATGTCTCATCTAACATCCTCTTTGTCAAAAATGTAACAACCAACCCACAAGACTTATGGTACAAACAACTCATGGATTATCTTTCCTTCTCTATTACCCCTCCTAATCTCTCCAATAATGGGAAATGGGCCTTCATAAAATGTGCCACTCATTACACTATACTAGGGGGGCTTCTATACAAATGAAGTTTTGATGGTCTTCTCCTTAGATGTCTAACTAGTACATAGACTCCCTTTGCTATTAAGGAAGTCCATGATGTGATTTATGGTGGGCATTTCAATGGTCATGAAATTTTCAAACGTATTCTTTGATTAGGCTATTATTGACCCACACTTCATCAAAACTATGTTAATTACATTTGGCATTACATCAAGTGTCAACAACATGCTAACCTCCTTCACATTCCTAGTCATGCATTACAAGTCACCAAAGACTTTTAGACCTTCTCATAATGGAGCTTAGATCTAATCAGAGAGATTAATCCTCATTCATCCCTCTATCATCATTCCATCATTACTACCACTGAATACTTCACTAAGTGGTTCAAGGCCATCCCTCTCATCTCCACTAAAGCTGATAAAATTGTTGACTTCATTAACCATCACGTCATCTATCATTGTGGTGTCCCTCATAAGATTATAAAAGATAATGGCAAGTCTTTTAAAAACAAGACTATTCAAAGTCTTTGTGGTACATTTTGAATTCAATTAAGCTTCTCCTCACCATACTATCCATAAGTTAATGGAAAGGCAAAAACTTCTACTAAAACATTGACCAAAATTCTCATGAAGGTAGTCAACTATATGGGCAAGGATTTTCAAACACACATTCCTTTTTCTTTATGGGCTTACCGTACTAGCATTCAAACCCCTATGGGTGCTACACCTTTTTCATTGGTATATAGGATGGAGGCTATTTTGCCTCTTGAAGTCCAAATTCCTTCTCTTCACATTTTTTACATGACATACTTACTAACAATGAATTTTTCAAAGAACATTTGGCCCAACTTGAATTGCTTGATGAGCACCATCTCATATCCCTCAATCACCTCCAAATCTATCAAGAGCATATCAAACATGATTATAACAAAAACCTCAAAGAGAAATATTTCAATATAGGAGATCTCATCCTCCTCCTTGAGAATCTATGTCACCGTGCATCGCTTAACATTACCCTTATATGTCTCATCTAACATCCTCTTTGTCAAAAATTTAACAGCCAACCCACAAGACTTATGGTACAAACAACTCATGGATTATCTTTCCTTCTCTATCACCCCTCTTGATCTCTCCAATAATAAAGAAATGGGCCTTCATAAAATGTGCCACTCATTACACTATACTAGGGGGACTTCTATACAAATGAAGTTTTGATGGTCTTCTCCTTAGATGTCTAACTAATACAGAGACTCCCTTTTCTATTAAGGAAGTCCATGATGTGATTTATGGTGGGCATTTCAATGGTCATGAAATTGCCAAACGTATTTTTCGATTAGGCTATTATTGGCCCACACTTCATCAAAACTATGCTAATTACATTTGGCATTACATCAAGTGTCAACAACATGCTAACCTCCTTCACATTCCTAGTCATGCATTACAAGTCACCAAAGACTTTTATCCCTTCTCATAATGGAGCTTAGCTCTAATCAGAGAGATTAACCCTCATTCATCCCTTTGTCATCATTCCATCATTATTGCCACTGAATACTTCACTAAGTGGTTCAAGGCCATCCCTCTCATCTCAACTAAAGCTGATAAAATTGTTGACTTCATTAACCATCACGTCATCTATCATTTTGGTGTTCCTCATAAGATTATAAAAGATAATGGCAAGTCTTTTAAAAACAAGACTATTCAAAGTCTTTGTGATACATTTGGAATCAAATCAAGCTTCTCCTCACCATACTATCCATAAGTTAATGGAAAGGCAAAAACTTCTACTAAACCATTGACCAAAATTCTCATGAAGGTAGTCAACTATATGGGCAAGGATTTGCACACACACATTCCTTTTTCTTTATCGGCTTATCGTGCTAGCATTCAAACCCCTATGGGTGCTACACCTTTTTCATTGGTATATAGGATGGAGGCTATTTTGCCTCTTGAAGTCCAAATTCCTTCTCTTCACATTTTTTACATGACATACTTACTCATGATGAATTTTTCCAAGAACATTTGGCCCTACTTGAATTTCTTGATGAGCACCATCTCATATCCCTCAATCACCTCCAAATCTATCTAGAGCATATCAAACATGCTTATAACAAAAACCTCAAAGAGAAAGATTTCAATATAGGAGATCTCATCTTAAAATAAAATCAACATGTGATGAACATGGAGAAAAGAAAATGGGGTAAGTGTTGACGCTCTGAGACCCTCAACCCCTACTTTTAGGCTCCCCCAAAATCTATAACCTCTCTGGTCTCACCCTCACTAATAGTTCAAGCTTTTGGTGTAGCAATAACCGATTAGTGTTAACAAACTGGCAACTCTACTGGGGAGGGGTTTGATTCTCGCCCTCAACAGTCTCCCTTGACTCATGGTCGGATAGTGTCCACCAGACCTCTTAACCAGGGGGAAACTATTGATGCTCTGAGACCCTCAACCCCTACTTTTGGGCTCCCCTAGAATCTATAACATCTCCAGTCTCACCCTCACTAACAGTTTGAGCTTTTGGTGTAGGGGCAACCTTTTTAGTGTTAACAGTAAGTTCACTCCTAATTGGCTTGGACCTTATATCATAACTCACAAGTATGGCTTAGGAACTTATCACTTGTCTTCTCTTGAGGGAAGGCCAGAACTTGAGCCTTTAAATGCCTTACACCTCTGACCATTATTTTATTAAATAATCATCACTTTACCTCATGTTTAATTTGAGCTCGTCCCTTAATCATCCCTATTACATTCATTTCCCTTCCTCTTCACCCTTACTCCTATACACAGTGGTATGGTTTTTTCCTCACAATGGAAAATGCCTAAGCCTCTATAGTCTTGTCCATGATTAAAAGAAAAAAAATACAAAAATGGGATATTTGAAAAACTTATAAAGTCTCAGGTCATACTTCTCAATGTAGACTACTCTGTTGAAGGATAGCTACATAACTTTCATTTTCTACTATCAATAGACTGCTCCCTTGAAGGACAACTATTTAAAATTAAAAATAAACGCTTAGACCACTCCCTTAAAGGATGGCTAAGCCAAGATTTGTTCTCAAATGGAAAAACAAATGCAAAAGGCTTCTCACATATTTATATGGCCTTAACCCATATAAAATCCCATTGTAGGCTTCCTGCATTGATCAGCTTACACAAAAAAAAGATTTAAGTCATGGACTTGCCTATATTAGCTCTCACATCACCCACAAAAGGGACATATCATATCTACTTGGTAGGTTATGCTACCTAAACATTTTTCTTCCTTTTACCCTTTTCCCCTCATACTCTTTCAAGGGACTATGAATCTCACTTAACATAAGGTAAACATGATGCTTCTCTAACAAACATAATTGTTCAAAGATATAAGGCATGAAAGAATCTCATTTTTCTAAGCTTATTTATGTTCTAAATTATGGTCTTTGTCAATACATGAGCATTGTGCCTCTTTATTTTCACAACCACATCATATGTTAATATCTCTATTTGAGATGAAGAAACAATTCATACCAACATTAACAAACCCTACTCAATTTATTTTATGCATACACCATCATAAATATGGAAAAATGTTGAAAAAAACTAACATAACCAATCTATTAATTTTAAGCATACACCATCACAAATATGGAAAAATGTTAAGATGAAACTAACCAACCAACTATGCATATACCATCACATATATGGGAAAGGGTAGTATAACTCAACTAACATGATCAACATTAACATCAAAATTAACATAGCATAAAATAATCATCATCCACATCATCATCATAATCACAAGAAACACATCTCAAATGAACACATGGAAATAGATGAACATCTCATATATAT
The DNA here is from genome assembly GCA_037957365.1 of Torreya grandis. Classification (NCBI taxonomy): domain Eukaryota; kingdom Viridiplantae; phylum Streptophyta; class Pinopsida; order Cupressales; family Taxaceae; genus Torreya; species Torreya grandis. The sequence continues at coordinate 106,886 of JARHVA010007032.1, forward strand.
AATATGTGATCAAAGTACATGTTCATCATCTACATCATCATAACATCATATCTCTCTCTACATCTCACATCTTCGACTCGTAGGCTGGTATACATGTAAAATATATAATCAAAATTGGTAAACTTTGACACTTAAGGTCCTCAAGGCTCTCTTTGTGGTTGTGATGAGGTATTATCATCACCACTCTCTGTTCATCTATGTTAGCATGAGCTAGAAGTTGTAGCACATGACATCGACCTCTCCTACTCTTTAAACTTTGAATATCTTTATATCTATGGGAAATCTCTAATCACCCTCTCATAGCAATAAATCTCATCTAGGGTAGTCAAACATCTCACCATAGATATAGTTTGTAGAGGACCCATAGCACTTGATGATGACCCAACTTATATTGGTCCTTGAGGTGGTGGAGGAGGAGTAGCCTGGCCTGCTGCTCTCAAACTACCTCTCTCTACCATCACTATAGTCACCTGACCCTATAAAATAATAACCTAGCCCTGTAGTGCTATAACCTGACCCTGTAGAGCCCTAATCTAACCTTGCAACATCACCACTTACCCTTGTAAGGCTAAAACCTATACATAGGCTATCTCTTGACCCTGCACTACTACATCTTAGGCTTGCACTATTGTATCTTAGTCTTGTAGCACTTAATCCCTCTATTTAACTAATACCTATAAATATAATGGTGGCCTCCTAACCTCCACTACCAAATGTAACCTTACCCACCAAGATATATAAGCTATTATTCACCTCAGATATCAAACACCTAGCGCTGTTGGTAGCTACTCAAAATCTAGCCCACCTATCTCCTAGGGAAATGGTAGGGGGTGCCTTTATGTTATCCATCCTATATCAAGGGAAGGTAGGTGTAATATATTGTAGTAGAACAAATTACCTCCTAACCCATGCCATGAATACCATCTTCAACTCATCAACCCATCTCCCCCTAACCCAAAGTGAGCTCTGCAATCCAACAAGCTACTCTACCTGCCCTCTGAAAGCTAGGTATGTTAGATATAATCTCCATAAAATATATATAGGGATCAAGCCCTCGATCTCATGCCTATAGTAGGTAATGTCTCATACCACACCATCCACTCAAGTCTATGCCATCCCCTCTCTCCACCATTTAAAACCAATTTCTAAAGCTAGCCAGGATAGTGATAAATTACCATAGTGGTCATGTCACCATAATGTGATCATACGCCCAATACTACAGTAGATGATTGACACACAAACTATATCACCATTACAACCTCAAACCCCATAATTCTCTATATAACTATGCCAAAAGTATTGGACCCCAAGCAAAAATGGTCTGCCACTCAACCATCTATGTAAGCACACTTGTCAATGTAATCAGAAATCTCCCACCATTTATATCTAATAATGCATACACCATGATCCTGATCATCATCAAGATGCTCAAATGATTTTTTTCCTCATTAGCCATATAGAGTGGCTTGTATGAAAAACTCATAGATTGGTAAGTCACCTCACTAACATGCTTTCCATATAAATCAACCATGTGTATATCATGCTCCTCTCTCGAGCATGTGAAGAGCTCTTCACCCTAGAGTGGTAGCCACAAAATCCTATACACATCCCCTTACATCATTATAAACTCTCTGGTTGGTAGATGGAAGGTGTTCATGGTGTGATCCCACCTCTCAATCAATGTTATCAATGTTATCAATAGTACCATCATACTCCTCCTAACCCCATAGCCACCGTATACTCAAACTCATCAAGGGTGACATCCCTCCTCATATGTGTCAATAGCCTTGATATATGATCTCATAATGTTATCTCTATCCTCATCTTCATCTATACCCACAAACAACTCAAGTCACATACCTTTTAATATACTCTATCAACACCTTTTTCCCTTTTCACTAGGAGAACTACATTGGTCTGAGGTCCTAAACTAGGCTATGTAGGTAGCACTCAGTCAACATGTGGTCTTCTAAGGTTAGCTTAGCCATATACCCACCTCACTAACCACCCTAGGCTTCACTACCTTTCTCTCTCTACCCTAGGCTTCATTTCCTCTCTCTCTACCCTAGGCTTCACTAACTCTCTCTCTACCCTAGGCCTACCTGCCTATTACAACTCTATGCCTCAACCTATATTCTTGATTCGTGACACTATGACCTATATTTTAAGCCCTAAACCTCTCAACCTATCTCAACTTACCTTTTTACCTAAATGCATGTTTTTAGATCTTTTTCCTAATCGGGCTATGTAGGGAACACTCACATGACATGGGGTCTTCTGAGGCTAGCTTGGCCATTAGGCTAGTTGACTACTTCCACTAGAGATCCAAAAATCACCCTTTCTCCTAATTTTCTATTTTTCTATAGTCACCAATGTTAGCATTAATACTAATATTAGTTCTTTATCAACCTAATTATCAGTTGACATCAACAAGAAACTACCAACGTCGATGGCCCTCACTGATGTTAGTGACTAGTTCGGCCCCAGGGCTGAATGACATAAACCCAAACTTACCCATTTCACCTAAAAACATACACATAAAACCCCTTAACTTATCATACAACTACCTTAACCTATTTTATACCCCTCCACTAACATTTTCTATACCCCACCTCTTAATTAGCCTAAAAATTACAAATACTAAAATCAAACTTTAAACCAACTAGTAGAGGCCCTTACCTCATCTCTTTGTCTCCTCCTAGATGGCACCACTGGGTCTTATGGTTATGCACCTCCCACTAGGTCCCCTCCTTGAGCTACCATCTCAAATCACTCTCAATATCTATTTATTCTCTGTAATTATAAAGTTACAAATGAGTTTGGTTGACCACCAAACCCCCTTTTGTTAAGGTTGGTCGGTCATCGATGTTGGCATTCTTGACCTAAACTGTCAATGTTAGTGCTTATGCATATCAACATCGGTAATGTTACCCTAATTTTATCTATTTTGGTACTTTATATTATTGATATCAATAGATTTTAACCAATGTTTGCACCATTCCTATAATGTTTTTACCAACCAAGCACCCCCAACTTTTCAAACTTTACCCATACACTGGGGCAACTAGAGATCACATATATCTCCCCCAACCATGAAAAAATGACATTTAATATCACTTAAATATTCACCCATGATGACTTTACTTGGATATCATGAATATTTCCTTGCTCATTGACCCTTTTACACCAACCTTGCATTAATTGTCCTAATCGCTTATGTTATTCCACTATAGTTGGTTATTATGCACACATAGGTATATTAGGTGTTGTATATGGCAACCAAGCTTGTCCTATCACCTTTAACCCTTTTGTTTTTCCTAAGGGCACTTCTTACCTTAGATACCTAGGACACATTAACCATTAGAGCTATAAATTTTATTATTTTGACCTATCATCTATCACTTACAAGCTATGATTTAGTTACTTATATCCAAGTCCTCTTTAATCTTGTCTATTCTTGACTTTTATGACTATATCTCATTATAGTATATGCATATGGAGTGATACTCAATTCTCCACCATTCACATAATTACCTTTTTATCAAACCAGTACTTGATTCTATTTTTTCCTCCATCGATTCCTATTTTGAAGGGGGATATCTCATCCAATACATGGAACATCTAACTCCTATTTTTATCTTGAAATGTGTTAGTAAAAATTACAAGACCAAAAGGGGTAAATGTAGATACAAAAATAATGTCACACACATGTGCATAACTTCTTATGTCAAAACCCCCCTTAAGCTTGTTTCAATAATAACAATTAATCTCTCTAACCCATACTTTTACCCCTCACACATTTAATTAATTTAAAATACTTAATTAAGCTAATCAAAAACCCCTATTTCCACCTTACCTAGCCACCTCACCCTATGACTAATTATCACCTAATGAGTCACCTCAAGACCTGGTCCCCTCATCCTAACTATCCAAGACTTATTCCTACTTCCAAACTAAATTCTTAATCAACAACCTCTTTCCTAACCTCTTATTTTTACCATTTTATAATAAGTGTCACACTTGGAATGAACAATAATATAAAATAGGCCAAAAATAGCAAGGTTTACCTATTCTAAGACCATTGATGTTAGTCAACCCATGATCAATGCCGGTAGGATCACTAATGTCAACAATATAAGCCAAGATCCAACTTAAAGTTTAGGTCAATAGAAATTAATAAAATTCATCATTACTCACATTCAAGCTTTTAACATTCTATTTTTGACATCCTAGCTTACAATCATGTTGTATAAGTCAATCATGATCAAAAACTAATCTCTTGAGGACCAACAATACCTGCTTGTTCCCTCTATTCAAGAATTTAGGTTTAGACTCCCTAATAAGGACCATCAACCTAACACTTATCATTCAGTGACCACCACAGCTAAGTACATGACTTATATTTTAGGTCATTTAAACATTTATTCTACTATTTCTTTATATCTATTGTGCATTATTTTATGCACTTTTGACTGAACCTCCATGAGGGAGATATAAAGCTTCCTCATTTATTTCCCCTTAACCTGACATACCAAACCTCTGACCAGACCCACCCAAGCCATAATCTCTCTCTCATAACTCTCTCAACCTCTTTAACCTGATCCAAACCATTTGCTAGACTCAAAAAAGCCTTATGTAAGCTCCTAAATAATTATTACCCCTACTGACCTTAACAACCTAACTGACATCAGTCACCTCACTACCAACCTTGATAGTATAACCAATATTGATCACTCCGCTACCAATTTTAGTGACTATAGATTCCCTATCCTCTTTGAAACCTACACAAACAACTTCTAAAATACAAAGTACTTCAACTGCACCCTATCACTCTTTTTTGCATGCAGGTTGTTATTAATGGTAATCTTATCTCTCTTTCACTCTCTCTTTACATTTCTTTTAGTTATTTATTATTCTTTTGTCTCTCAAAAGTGGACTGTCATCTCTGAGGAAGTTTCACACTTCTTAGAATAAGTGCATATCTTGGCAGCCCACTCATTTAACTACTAACAAAAATCTTGTGGTATAGCTTTCTTACTTGAAATTAGTCCTCCCCATTCAAAGAGGAGTGCTCACAACATCTGGATCCAGTGCAAAAACCAAATCCAAGTTCATTCTAATCACTTATCCCCATCCTTCTTTCTATTTTCCTTTAGACTTAAAATAGATAAAATTTAGTGAAACAAATGGCTAGTACTTAAAGTCATTTATGAAAAATGCCATGAAAAGTGCTAGATAGATGCCAAATAATCACCACAAAAGCATAAAATGATAAAGACTAAGATATTGTGTGCTTGAAAATGTAAGCATATAAAGGCAAAAATAAAAATCATATCTAAGTCAAGTAAGATTCGAAGTCTAGATACACCATCTCCATTAAAATTCAAATCCCTAAACCTTACATAAAAGATACCCTAAGAGAACTTAGTTGATTACAGTAAATATAAAAGAGTTCAAGTATGATTTAGGCATGAGATAGTTAACCAAAAACCATTTGTAATCTAATTATGAGTAGTTTACAAATCTTAGTAGCCATGATAGCTCGAAGGTAACAGTTGAGAGAGGATACAAATTTGTATCTATCCACAAACCATGAGGAAAGGGTTTCCAAGGACACTGACTTGGACACCATGGCATTGAACAATGGGAATAAGAACTGGTTTGAGCTCTTTTGGACTATTGAAGAAATGCAAACCATCACTAAGGAGGAATAAAAGATTGCCATAGTGAGCAGGAGGTACTATCACCTAGTTGCAATTTAAATGGCTAGCCTCTAGTATACAACCACCAAGCCAGAGGTAATCCACTATATTGACATCCTTAGTCCCATTTTCAAGGATTGTAGACTATAAAAGGGATAGATTATCCATGAAAGGATCTTTAGATGAATTACATTCATTTCTCCCATAGCCTTTGAAAATTGTTATAAGCTCCCTAAACCCCAAGTTGATTCACCCACCATTAAGGAATGGACCACCAAGAATGATCTAGACACCATCCTAAGACCATGGTTGCTCCAAGGAAACCATGTAATCAGAGACCTTTCTAGAAACATCCCAATTTCCTAGTTTAGAAAGGGAGTTAGGGTGATCATGACCTTGCTAAATAGAATATTTGGAGCCACTTCCACCACATTTATGGAAAAGAGTTGGGTGTACTTTGTTAATTTATGATAGAAAAAGATCTCACTCCCCCTATTGGGGAGATGATCAACATATACCTGGAAAGATAATTCATAACCATAAATAAAAATACCAACACCTAATTATTTATGATGTCTAATTTATTAGATTCCCTACTGGCCTCCATCCAAATCCCCTACATTAATAATTGGCCATTTGATGGCAGACTCACAATATCCCACCATTACTCAAAGATTCATATATTCAAGTGTATGTACAACATCCAATTCATATGTGATTGTGTATACCCTACTTTAGTATAAGCTATTAAAAGATTCCTTATTCCTAGGGTTAGCCCTTTGATTAAAAAATATGTAGAGATAATAGAGGACATATAGTTATATCCAGATTACATAGTAATTAGAATTGAGGGGATCTTGATCCAACCCTACAAATTGCTAATCTATGTTCTCACCAAGTTCGTAGAGCAACAAATTGCATACCAACTCCTTAATAGTGTGGACAGGGTATGCAAAGATAAGAGAAAATGCCTCCTCCATTCTTTCCCTTTAATGATTGGTAGGATTGTATTATAAAATTGGGATCATGTGATCATTATGGCTAGACATAGATATTCCTTCAAGTTGTAACTTGATGAGTTAAAAATGTGGGACCCCAAAAACATAGTCTCTCCACACTTGAAGTCTAAGAAGTTACCCAAGATAGTGTATATGCATCAAATCAGTGTTTATGACATTATATATATCAAGGTGAGCAATTTTGAGGAAGTATTGAATAGGCTCAAGGGGCAGAACATTAACATCAAGCATAGACTAAGTAGTGATGAGAAACCACTAGGGGACATATGGAAAATTAGACCCCTTCAATACCATTTTATTTCCTGGACCTTCAAGGCCCCCTCAGGAGAAACCAAAAGTAGAAAAGTAGTATCCCCAAGAGTAGATTATACAAGGACATGATAAGGAAAAGTTGGAAGATAGACCTAGAGTGGGATCTTCATCCTCAGCCCTACCCTAAAGACTAGTGTCTTTAGTTGAGAATTTAGACATGATTGCCTTAAAGGTAGATGAAATAGTTAATTATGCCCTCATATTTCTTATTGAGGCATTTGGTAGCATGAAATGTAGAGACAAAAACTAAATAGTCATGGCCTAGTTTGTAAGCATGAATAAAATCAACTGGTCATCTATTTTCTAAATGCCATATTATTTTAATTACAGTCTCAGTGATTTAAAATTTGTAAATAAGTCTTATAGGGTTTTATAGTCACCTAGGCTCAATTTGATGAGCTCATTCTCTAGCTCATTACCCCTCATGATGTTCTACACTCCAAAAAGCTTGTCTAGGATGGTCCAAACTTTGTTAGGAGTTTTTGATGTATAAAAGTATTCATCAATGACATATGGCTAACATCATCTCCTCTATGCACCATTGGTGAATGCTTAGCTTGATTGATGGCTTGGTTCAATTTCAACATTATAACACTATGCTTTTAGCTTCATGAATCTATTCCTGCATTATAACTCTAATTTGATTGAGATCATAAAATAAAGAGCTTTAGGATTGATTTTATAGGCTTTCAAATCATTTGGAATTGGTTAAATCTGACCATGTTTGAGTTTATTAAGCTTGGTTGAGTTTGGCATATTCCTAGGATATTTTATTTAGATATTTTCCAAAAGGGACAACTCACAACCATGGTTGAGTTTACTTACTTTTTTTGAGTTTGGCATATTATTAGAATATTTTTTTAGATATTTTCCATTTGAGACAACTCACAAAGGTAAGACTCTTGAATTTCATTTTTATTAATTGATTTAATTGATTTATTAGCTCATGGGTGAACTCATGAAGCTCAATAAATTAAATAAGAAGAACATATTAAAGAGGCATAAGCTCAATTAGGGGAGCCTAAGAAGGAGAAGGCTCTTGACATAGTCTTAGTGGCACCCAAAGAGAAGAGAAAAGCATAGTTGGCATTGGTCTTTATTGGATCAAAGAAGCCAAGGTTGACTCTCACTCATCCCATGAGTGAAGTCAACCTATTCAGTGATGAGTTCTCCATCAATGTACCAATCATCCCTGATTGGTTCATCTATGGGAAATTTTAGAATATACCCTCTTTATCCCACTCACGGTCCTTAACAAGGACTATTAACACTGATGTACATGATGACATCAAGCCATGGATCAGGGCCTTGATGAAATAAGAAGAAAGGAGGATAGCGACCACTGTAGGGTAGAAATCAAGAAAGTGGATGCTCTAAGAGCATCCAACATCACAAAAATTGAGGTTCAAGAACCTCTAAAATTCAAAGAGTCATCTACTACTGTGTAGTTCCATCTAGATATAACTAGATTAGAAAGGGTAAATACAAGAAAATCCATGGTGGGAACTAAGGAGTTCACTTTCCAGAAGGTTAAACCCTTTACAGGCTTAACCCTAGTGGAAGGATAGTAACTTGGTGAACTTTTTATCCATGAGGAAGACATTAAGAGACTAATAAAAGCTTACTCAGCTTAAGTCAAAGCTAGTATTAGAGGAATGAAATAGAGGATTCCAAATTTAGAAAAGGAAAAGGAGAACTTAGAGACACATGACATTTTATCATTGCCTATTGCTATAATAAATATGTTTGAATCATCTTTTTTTGATATGTATGATTACATAAAATCAATGAAACTAAGACAAGATGCATTAAGCCAATAGAGTGAAGTGGCCAAAGAACTAATAGTAGAATGGTAGGAAATATAGACAAATATAAGGGATCTCATTAGTATATTTATTGGGAATATGATTCCTAAATTCAATACTATTAGCCAAGACCACCTAAATTCTATATTGGGGATAATGGTGGATAAGATCCAAAGTTTAATTACTTGGTTAGTAGGCTTAGATAGACTCCTTAGGGATGATGAAGAGTTGATTGCATAGATAAAGCAATTACTTGGCACCATGTTGGTTGATCCTTCCAAGACTACAACTCTAAGAATTATTGATGATACAAAGTATAAACATAGAGTCACCTTGGTGATGTAGGAGGTAAAGGGTAAAATCTAGGGTCAATCAAGAAATGATAATGGCAAAATTTTGGGCATGATCTTCATAGTTGAGGAAAAGATTGCAGAAGCTAGGAGTATTAAATAAGCTATGGCAAGGGATGATATATATTTTGAGGACATAGCTACCAAGAAGATGTCTGCATCCTAAAACTAGATGTGGATCTAGAGCTTGTCAAGGAGCAACATCAAAGGGCCATGGAGATTTTGCAAGAAAAAAAGGAAACCCTTTAGAAATGGGCCCACCAATTAGTTAATATTCCTTTTTTTATAAAACATTGTAATATTTGAAATAGGAATATTATTTTGTAAAGGAATATGCTAGTCTATTAGCATATTTACCTCTAGGTTAGTCTAATTTTGAAAAGAAAATGTATTCTAAAACTTCTAAAGGAGGATAGTTGTCCTTATCTTTTGTACATTTTGTATCTTGTAACTGACTGGTATACTGCCTTGTCTTTCTATAAAAGGCCTTATTACCATCTTGTGAAAGAGGGAGAATTTTTGAGTAAATTTGTATACTTTGAGAAATTAATACTATCAAGGAATTATATAAATATTGTCCATATTTGATGTGTCAATTATTACATAGCTTTCTCTCAATTGCTAGTTTTTAGTCTTAAATTTGAATAATTTATATGAATTCTAGGTTGCATCTTTAATTACAGGGTTTATAATTTGTGCTTATGCTAGATTAGTTGGAGGATATTGAATTTTATCAATTTCATTTTGCTCTGTATTTAGATGTGCTAATGCTATTTGATTATGGTAGTAAATATTTAAATTAAACCAAGTTCTTACTTGTATTTCTTTGCATCATCTTTTGAAGTTTTGCCTAGTCTGTAGTGAGATCTGAGCTTAGGCTATTTTTCACTACATATTTGTTTGATTGTATACTCAATTATGACTGAAAACTTTTCATAATGTTTAGGAATAAGATAAGAAATCACTTACTCTCTTTCTACCTTACCCTTCCCTTTTGCTCTCCTTTTAACCAGATCATTATAGCTTATATTTCATTATAAATATCCATTTAAATCAGTATTTAGTTAAAATTTTGATCATAATTTGTTTGCATTAGCATATATACTAACATTTTACAAAGAATTGGACTATGATGGCTCCCAACCATCAATTAATATAAATTTATGGGGATAATTAAACATTACTTTGTCATTATTTCACCATAGGTAACATTAAGTTACCACAACCTACTACTCATGCTCTAAGTTCCTAGAATTATAAAATGAAAAGTGTTCTCTTAACACTAAGGACTCATGTGGTACACCTAGAGGCATCAACAAGTCTTATTGGTGATAGAAGGAGGGCCATCCTTATGAATTACTTGAATATTTACTAATATTGACACATTTTGATCTAATATTAGTGTTTTATTTGTGTGTTTGAGTGATTCTTTACTTAGAAGTGTAAATATCAATGATATTTGTGGTCTTTGACATGTCTTTGTGTTTCCTTTAGACAAAGATCAAATTTATTTGATGCTTGGTGATTAGTTATAATAAATATAGCTTAAGATTTGGAAATTCATAGTATTTGAGGTTAAAATAGCTTTTTTTGATCAAAGGTTATCACATCTTTCAAAGATATAGGTTTATTTGGGCCTAGACCTGTAAAGATAGATCATATTTGCATAATTGGACATTTCTTCAAAATATGTTAGTCAAAGGTTAACATCCTTTACTAATATTTATATAATCTTTATAAAATGAACTTAATGTGTAGGTCTAATATTTTTTATTTATAAATATTATCCTAATACATCATATTTCAAATATATTCTTCAATCTTCAAGATGGAATTGCCAAGGATTTGAATAATATCATAGTTAGAGACAAAGGAAACACTGCTTGAACTTGAAGATCATAGGAGATCCAGGAGAGACAAAGGTAGATGCAATGGATCCAAATATTTGTCTATTTCACCTATTCAATGTACCTTTGCCCTCAATCTTCATCTAGGTATGGCTTGGTTGGGAGACTCTACAATGAATGTGCTAGGTGTGGTACATGATCTCCCATGAAAACCTAAAAAGTACTTTCCAACATTTAGTCTAACTGGTATTGTGACTACTGAAGAGTACATTAAATATTTTAAAGATAATTTAAGGTTTCTAAATGTTTTACATGAGGATGTATAATGTAACTTATTTCCCTTTACCTTTAAAGATGCTACTTATGAATGGTTTTTAAACTTGCCTAACAATTATATCACTAGTTGGGATGGTTTTGCTAATGTTTTCACAGATTTATTTGGTAAAATTGTCAGTCCATGTGTCATTTATCATCAGTTCACCACCATCAAGAGGGATGCAAGTGAGCCCATAAGTTCCTTTAATGATAAATTCTAGAAATTGTATAGCAGGACCATAGAACCCTATAAACCTAATGATGTTTTAGCTCTATAAATATATAAGGATGTAGTAGATCCCATGATCTCTATATTTTTGAAAATATATATTGTAGCTATAACTTCACTAGTCAGGGCTTATTCTAAGGTAGTGACCATTAATGATCAAATGCAACCCTAGGGATAAATGGCCTACTATGTCCCAAATATCAACCCACATATGCCTATGCTAAACTTATTTTCCAATAACAACCAGAATGTCTTGGCCATAAATTAACTCCCAAGTCTCAATCAATTTCCTTTGATTCATGTTGTTCCCAATCAAAACCTAAGATTCTTAAGCTATCCTGGCACTAATGGATTCACTATAAATGATCAAAGAGCTTTAGTATCAACTATTGGTATTAACAATTCTTAGGTACACAATTCTAAAACTCCCAATAATGAGAATGAGTCAATCTTAAAAATGGTCAAAAAGTTAAGAACTAATTTCATTTAGCTACAAAAACAAGCTAGAAATACTACAAAAATCTTTGGCAGGAACTTCTCATTTCAAAGGTTTAATAGGCCAAACATTAGATTTAGTAGTGATAGTTTTCAAAATAATAGGAATAATTAACCATCTTCTAAAAAGAAGACTATGGAATTCAATCTCACTGATATAACATTATCTGATTATTATAGAGTGCATTGTACAACCAAATATGGAGAAATTAATTGTATAGATTTTTTCAAGGATTTTAAAGCATTCTAAGAAGAGTTATATACATTTGAAGTGGTCCCTAACAAATATAGTGGTGTAGTTACTTCAATATACAGGCTTGTTGATCAAACTTTCATGGTGGAGACCTTCAATTTCCCTTTTCAAGAGGAAAATGAACCTAATGAGATCCCTGAAGAGATCTAGGCCTTCCAAAAAAAATTAAAGAAGACTTATCCCTTGAGGAATAGAGAGTAGAGGCAGCCCTTGACTACTTCAACACATCCAAATAACTTTTGAACTCCTCCAAACACTTCTTCAAGTAATAATCTAGGGCCACCTAAAGGGAGTACCTCTAAGCCCACCATTGATATTCCTAGTTTTTCTAATAAAACTGAAGAAGATAAAGGCTAACATTACTCTGCATGATAAAATGAAGATTACATAACAAAGGAACCTCTTGATGGAATCATTATCAATGAGATATATCAAACCACCCAAGGTTGATAATTCTAATATGGTTGTACATAAAACTAAGGAAAAATCTCCTCCTTTCCTACTCACAATCAGGATATTTCTTAAGAATCTACATAATTATTTATTAGATTCTAGTGCATCTACCAATATCATGCTAGCATTTATTTACAAAAAATTTGGCTTGAATCCTATTAATTCTAATAGATTTGTAACTTAGATAAATCTAGAGTCAAGGTAATTGGGGAACTTTTAAAAGTTCATATGCAATTAGCTTCTAAGCCTAGAGTGTAACAATTTATTGATATTCAATTTTTTGACATTCTTGATGTGTATGGAATATTATTAAGAAGGGAATGTACCAAAGCTTTGAATGGCTACATGTCCACAAATTTTCCACATTTATGGCTACCTTGGAAGGGATTTCCAAATTAGATCAGGGTTGAGAGAGAGAGAGAGAGCCAAGGATGAATCACATGATCACTGAGCACAATTATATAAATGAAAGGGTCAACATAATTGACTCAAACTTGTGGTATTTACCTTAGAAGCTACAAATTTATGTGATCGTAAGCATAATCATGTTATTTCTAGACTATAGAAGTTACATTTTGATGGTGGAAGGTGTAAGGATAGACTGGAGTTGGTGTTGTCCTAACTAATCCTATTGATAAGAAATATCATGCATCTTATAGGATCTAAGTCCCTTATACTAATAATCTTGTTGAATAAGGGCCTCACCCTAGGTTTTCAATTTGTTATAAAAAATAAAGTCAAGGAACTACTAGTCTATGGTGACTCTGAGCTAGTAGTCAATCAAGTCAAAAGCAAATATCAATGCAAGCTCTCATACCTTAATAGGTATAAGTTTAGTGTTTATGATATTATTAAGTCTTTTGATGCCTTTAACATTATCTCCATCCCTAGGAAGAAGAACCAAGCTACTGATGAGTTGGCATCTACTGCAGCCAACCTCATGCCTAATTAAGACTCCCCAAACTTTAGCATCAAATTGATACCTTGTCATTTAGTCCTTGATAATGTGAATCATTTTCAAGTATTTATTGATGATCAATAGATATTAGATTTTATGACCAATTTTAGAGAATTTGAGGCTCATATCATTGATTAAACTAATGAGAATGCACTTGAATAAGGCAAGTTTTATGATAAGGTCATTCATCTAAATGACAATAAAATCCCCAAAGGCATGATTGACTTAGAGAGACTATTTGATCAAGATAAACTAGTTGAGGTTCCTAAGATTCCTAAGGTGAGTAAGAAGGAATACAATGTAATGGATCTTAATTCCCAAGATCAACGCCAACTAGTTAATGTAGGGAAATCATGCACTAACATTGAGAACAAAAAGGTCTAAGATCTCCTAACTAAGTATAAGGATGTCATAGCTTGGTCCTATAATAAATTAAAAATATTTGATCCAAGAGTAATCACCCATACTATACCCCTTAAATAAAGTTGTAAACCTTTCAGATAAAAGTAAAGTCTTGTGAACCCTGTCATAGAAGCAATGATCTTCAAGGAGGTCAAGAGATTTCTAGATGCTAGAATAGTGTTTCCCATCAGGCATTTTACTTGGGTGGCCAATTTAGTACCAGTTAGGAAGAAGAATGGTGAGATTAAGCTATACATTGACTTTATGAATTTGAAAAAATCATATGAAAAGGATAATTATCCTCTTCATTCTCTTGACCAGGTGATAAAAGTTGTCTCAAGTTTAGCTATGATGTTTTTCCTTGATGGTTTTTCATGTTACAACTAGGTGTTGGTGGACAAGGAGGACAAGATGAAAATAACCTTCACAACCAAATGGGGAACCTTTGATTACAAAAGAATGCCTTTTAGATTGATCAATGTAGGAACTAATTTTTAAAGGGCTATGGACCATGACTTTCAGGGTCTATTTGGTAAGGGTATCATTATTTATATGGATGATCTAACAATTTTTTATAAAAATAGGGATGATCACTTTATGCACTCACAATAAGTTTTTGAGAGATGTAGAAGGTATGGGATCTCATTAAACCCTAAGAAAATCATCTTTAGTGTTACTAAAGGCAAATTGTTGGGTCATATCATAACTAAAGATGGGATCTCCATACATCTTAAAAGAGTGGAAGCTATATCTAGAATAGAGCCTCCAAATAGTAGAAAAGAGCTGAAGTCATTTTTTGGTAAGATAAAATGTGTAAGAAAGTTAATTTATGGATTTTCAAAGATTGTCTAGCCACTGAATGACATGTTAAATAATAATTCCAAGGTCAATTGAAATGAAAAATCCAAGAAGGCATTCAATTATATCAAGGAAGCCATTAGCCAAGCTCTAGTCCTAATAAGTCCTAACTTTTTGAGGGACTTCTATCTCTATTATTTTGCATCTGACCATACTATGGTTGCATTTTTTACTTATAAATTTGATGGGTGTGATCACCCAATAGCTTTTATGAGAACTAACTTTAAGAATGATAAATTGAACTACTCATTAATTTATAAACACACATATGCATTGGCTAAGGTAGTGAAGAAATTTAGGCATTATATCCTTAGGAATAAGGTGCATGTTATTATACCTGATCCTACCACAAAGCTTATGCTGAACTAGAATGAGCTTGGAGAACATAAAGTTAAATGGATGTCACTTTTGTAGGAATATGACATAGAAATGAAAATGGAAAAATTGGTAAGGTGCCAAGGCTTAATCTAAATGATTGATAATACTAGCACCAAGATAAGTATTATGAAAGTAGATCAAGATAGTAAGTGTTATCATTCTCTCATTCACTTAATAATTAATGGTACTTGTCCTATAGGAATGACTAGGGAGAAAAATAGGGTACTAAGACTCAAAGCAGCCCATTATCTAATAAAAAATGAGATTTTATATAGGAAGAACTTTGAAGGGATCTATTTAAGATGTGTGTCAAAAGAGGAAGCTACCCAAATAATGAGCACCTTTCATGCAAATTTTGTCAATGGACACCTATCTGGGAAGACTAGCACCCATAAAATCCTAAGAGTTGGCTACTATTGGCCAACTATTTTCAAGTATGCTCATAAGCACGTATGGGAGTGTCACTCCTACTAGATATTTAGCAACAATGATCCTAAATTAATAATGCCTTTACAACTAGTCATGGTTGATAAACCCTTTGCACAATGGGTGTTGGAATTTATAGGAGTGATTAACCCCAATTCATTTGATGGTCACTAGTATATCATGACTACCACATATTATTGCACAAGGTAGACTGAGGCTATAGCCACCAAATAATTCAAGGCTGTGTAGGTGATAAAGTTTTTGGAGAACATTTGTACCAAATTTAGAACTCTAGTTTTTCTAGTATGTGACAATGGATATGAATTTATATCCATTGAAATGATAGAATGGGCCTATGATAATGGCATTTATCTCAAGTTATTATCCAACTATTACCCCTAAGGAAATGAAGTGTCTGAATCTACCAACAAGAACCTAATGAAGGCAATCAAGAAGTTTGTTGAAGACAAGCCCAGGACTTAGCATAAACTTCTCAAGTATGCCTTATGGGTAGATAGGATAAGGGTCAATCAAAACCCTAAAGGCATCACCATTTCTATTGGTATATGTCGAATAGCCTATTTTTCCTATCACTCTCAAGTTTCCTACATATAAATTCATGCAAGAGTATATGGAAGAGGATCAAGAGCTTAAAAATTTAAGATTTCTAGACACCATCTAGATATAAGATGTAAGGGAACAAGATTTTACTAACTTCAGTAGACATAAGACCATAGTGAAAATTTGGTTTGACAAAATATCAAAGATTAAGGTGTTCAGACAAGGGGACCTATTTATCCTTTGGGATAAGGCATCTAAGCCTAAGGGAAATCATAGAAAGTTCACACCTCTATGGATTGACCCTTATTAGATTAAAAACATAGTAGGAGGCAACACCTTTAAGCTCAAAGACTTACAAGGAGTAGAGTTCACACTACCCACTAATGGGAAGTACCTTAAGCATTACTTTTCTACTACTCCCCTTGAAGTATTTATTGAGTAAAATTGTAAGATGGTTAGGTTTAGTATAGGTAGGCTAGTTAGTTTCTTTCAATTATTTTATTCCTATCCCTTGTTTATATATAGGCATGTGTATATTTTTTTATCTCTTTTATTTCTTATTTTGGCTACTTTATATTATGTGTTAATTTCTTGTTTCTTGGTTCCTTATTTTCAATAAGTCCTTTTGGACAATCTTGTCAGGATCCCTGCTCCTTAAGAGCACACTTGATTACGATTGTGTAAAAAACTAAACACGGAATTTAACCAGAAGTAATATGTAACTAGAATTCAGAAACAACACAGAATATGAGAGACAATACAATCTTGTATTAACACTCTTCCAGAAGGAAATACAATGAAGAAAACACACTCTTCCCACACCTCTTGGGCATACCAGTAATTCTCCCTCAAGAGTTCTCTCTCTCAATTACAAACACAATCAACTCAAACATAGAGTTGTTTCAACCAGTCAGTAACAATACTTCTAGTACACCAACCAATAAGTGACAATCAACTCAACCATTGTTGCCTACTTCCAGTACCATCGAGTACACCACATACTCCAAGTACATCTCCCTTGATCTTGCTCCTTGTTGTGTTGCATATCTCCTTTGACCTTGCTACCCCATAGATCTCCTTTGACCTTGCACACACACACACACACACACACCTACAGATCAATTGATCTTACTTACCATGTAGATCTCCCCTGATCTTGCACAACTGTATATCAACCTAGTCTTGCACACCTACAAACCTATATCTTACACACCTGAAAGAACCCTTGTCCTTGCCTTTCCAAGTCCTTATGATTCTCCAATTTTACAATACAGCCATATGGGTCTCTTAAATAGATCCCATACAAACAATAATTAGACTTCCTAATTACAATAATTAAAAATATAGACTCAAGACTAAAATTAGTCTTTACATGCAAACAACCAGTTTGTTAAACTAATTGTTCATGTAACTAACAGTTCTAGAACCGCACAGGCGAGCGACATTAGTTCCTGTCTATTTGGAGATGACCGACGTCGGTTGATCCCTGACTGATGTCAGTAGCTTCTGATCTACCTCTGACCAATGTCAGTTAGCCTGACCGACGTTGGTTACTATGACACTCAACAACCTCCTCCATGTTTGCATACCTATGAAGCTTTTAGCTCCATAACCTAACAATCTCCCACTTGGAGATAAATAGTTGCACCTATACCTATACCTGTAAATCATCTAATTTTGTTTCCTGGCTTGTATCCCTCCTCAAGTTCAATTTTGAATACCAACCACCACATATCTTATGGTGCTTCTCTTATCATCCAAGTAACCTGCCATATCTGAATCTACATACCCATGTAGAGAAGTCCCTAACCCTACATAGCATGAATCCCTACTTTTGGTCCCTCTCAGATACCTGAGAATCCATTAAACTAATTTCCAATGCTCCTTCCCTGAATTGGCCACAAACTTGCTGACAACTCCCACTGCTTGGGTAATATCAGGTCTAGTACACATGTACTCAACCTCATCATGTGATTTGGGACACTATTCTATGAACTATCCATCCATAGGTGTGCTAACCGATTCTGCATCCTGCACTACCTTATTCACATAATCATCTTGAGACAACATCAACTTGTGATCTTCCCTATCTCTAGAAATACTCATGCCAAAGATTTTTGCTCCTCCTAAATCCTTCTTGGAACACCTCTGAACTAATTTTACCTTTAGCTCAGTAAATCCCTACATGTATGAACCTATAACAAGCATATCATCCACATACAGTAACAAGATAATGTCACGACCATCATCTAACCTGGTAAAATAAACACAGTGATTACATTGACATTGACTAAAGCCATGCTTTGTCATACACTTGTCAAACCTGTACCACTATCTTGGAGCTTGCTTAAGACCATATAACCTAGCCTTCTATCTCACGTGTCCATTCTCTCCTTTCTTTAACTTGGGAATCCATTCATCTTTCAGTGCTTTCATCTTGGCTGGCAACTCTACCAAATCTCCTGTTTGGTTCTTTTTTAAGGAATTAATTTCCTCATTCATGCCATGCTCCCACTATTTCCTAGATTCTACCTGCATTGTCTCTTTAAAACTTCTTAGTTCTTGACCATCAGTGAGCAATAAGTTCAAGTAGTATAAAGAAGGCGAATAACAAATTTGAGGCTTACTTACCCTTTCAGTCCTCCTCATGGGTGTTTGAGTCTCTTTGACAACTTGTTGTCTACCCAAAATCCATTCTCTAGCCAACCTTGGTCTACACCTGACCGATGTTTATTCCACCTGATCACTAACATTGATTCCCTGACCGACATTGGTGTCCACCTGGTCACTAACATCAGTTCCCTAATGGACATCGGTATCCACCTACCTAACACCACTGACTCTAGTCTACACATGACCGATGTCGGTACCTACTTGATCGACATCAATTCTCACCTGACTGACATCAGTAGCTATGTTTTCCTGTGAGTGATGACTTTTACCTACAAGCTCACCTTGGATCATAACCTTGTCCAAATTGCCCTGCTTAAAATTATTCAGCCCCTTGAGCTGATCTCTGTCCATCATCTTCTCCATGAAAACCAAGGCTTTCCAGTTCTTAAGTTTGTCAAAGACATCAAATTTCCTCTCAAGAACATGCATCCCCTTCTCATTCATGTGACCAAGCCTACAGAGCCACATCTTCACAATAGAAGGAGAATCAGTAATACAAGTAGATAGATAAAGAGTAGCTACTTTCTTACCACATGCTAATTCAAGTGCACCCTTAGAAACTTTCCAAGATTCTATTGTGAGAGTAACTGTGCAACCCTCATCACCCAAATTTCCTATAGAAATTAAATTCTACTTCAAAACTGGGACATGCATGACCTCCTTCAACACCCATGTGTTGCCCATCTGCAATTTCAGCCACACTTCTCCTTTGCCAACCATTTGACAAGGCTTACCATCCCATAAATAAATATTTCCAAAGTCTCCTTGGACATATTTATGAAAAAATTCTCTATTTTGGGTTACATGGAAAGAGGCACTAGAATCTAAAACCCAAGATTCCACTTTATCTAAGGAACATACAAGAGCATCCTGTGCAACAATACCAACAACATCTGCTTCTTCATTTCCTTCATGCTGATCTTCTTTCAACCAACAATATTTATTTACATGCCCTTTCTTTCCATAATTCCAATAGATTATACTGCCATACCTAGATTTGGATCTCCTAACTATCTTTGACCTTGATTTCCCTTGCTTAATCTTCTCTCTTTGCTTTCCCCTACTTTCAACACTTAAAGCATTCCCTGATGATTCCTCTGTGTTTTTCCTATGAATTTCTTCATTCAAGATTACACTAACAAGATCATCAACTTTCAAGATATTTGAAGCAGACTCAGTATTACTAACTGCCATTACCAAACTATCCCAACTTTCAGGGAATGAGCATAAGATTAAGAGAGCCTTAATTTCATCATCAAAATCTATATTGACTGAAACTAGCTAATTTACTAATCCATGAAAATCACTAAGATGACTATTTACTGATCCACCTTCCAGCATTTGCAAATTAAATAATTGCTTCATAAAAAATACCTTATTTGAAGCTGAGGGTTTTTCATATAAATTTCCTAAAGATTCCATTAACTCTACCATTGTCTTACCCTGTGATAAGCTGGAAATCACAGATGATGATAGGCTCAACCTTATAGATCCCAGAGCCTTCTGATCAAGAACATTCCATTCTTCATCTTTCATATCTATGGGCTTGCTTGCAACCCCACCCAATGGTAAGTACAGATCTTTTTGATATAGATAATCTTCTATCTACATCCTCCATAATTGATAATTCTTGCCATTGAATTTTTCTATTCTTAGCTTACTTTCTTCTGCCATTGCTTTACTCCCACTCAATCAAAAACCCCTGAGAGTGACCTGTAATCAACAAACACTAACCTGCTCTGAACTAGGCTCTGATGAACCTGCAACCTCGCTCTGATACCACTTGTCAGGATCCCTGCTCCTTAAGAGCACACTTGATTATGATAAGTGTAAGCAACTAAACACGAAATTTAACCAGAAGTAATATGTAACTAGAATTCAAAAACAACATAGAATATGAGAGATAATACAATCTTGTATTAACACTCTTCTAAAAGGAAATACAATGAAGAAAACACACTCTTCCCACACCTCTTGGACATACTAGTAATTCTCTCTCAAGATTTCTCTCTCTCAATTACAAACACAATCAACTCAAACACAGAGTTGTTTCAACTAGTCAATGACAATACTGCCAGTACACCAACTAGTAAGTGACAATCAACTCAACCATTGTTGCCTACTTCCAGTACCACTGAGTACACCACGTACTCCAAGTAGATCTCCCTTGATCTTGCTCCTTGTTATGTTGCATATCTCCTTTGACCTTGATACCCCACAGATCTCCTTTGACCTTACACACACACACACCTGCTGATCAACTAATCTTACTTACCATGTAGATCTCCCCTGATCTTGCAAAATTATAGATCAACCTGGTCTTGCACACCTACAAACCTATATCTTACACACCTGGAAGAACCCTTGTCCTTGCCTTTTCGAGTCCTTATGATTCTCCAATTTTACAATACAGCCCCATGGGCCTCCTAAATAGATCCCATACAAACAATAATTAGACTTCCTAATTACAATAATTAGAAATGCATACTCAAGACTAAAATTAGTCTTTACATGCAAACAACTGGTTCGTTAAACTAATTGTTCATGTAACTAACAGTTCTAGAACCACACAGGTGACTGACGTTGGTTCTTGTCTGTTTAGAGATGACTGATGTTAGCCGATCCCTGACCAATGTCAATAGCTTCTGGTCTACCTCTAAATGATGTCAGTTGGCCTGATCGACATCAGTTATTGTGACACTCAGCAACCTCCTCCATGTTTGCATACCTGTGAATCTTTTAGCTCCACAACCTAACAAATCTTAAGCTCAAAGATTATGTAATTTTCTTGAAATTCTAAAGTTTAGGAATGTGAGTATAGACCTTATACATATGTTGACCATGGGTCTAAAATTTGAAGCATAATGTTGTAATTTGAATAAAATAGTAAAAACCAATGAAAGAAGCCAATTATTCCATGACAACTTAAACATTATCCTGACCTAAATTTGGTTTTAAGAAAGTTTACACTTTTAGGATGAAATCTCAAATTAATAAGGTATAGACATACTTGCACTTAATAAACATCCTTGCCTGGCACAATGGTTGTAGCCATACATGGTTTTATGAGGATTAAACACTTGACCAAATCCCTAAATCTGACTATCCTAATTCCCAACCTTGTTAAAAGCCTAAAATATCTAAAAACAAAAAATAGTGAGAATGTAATGCAAAATCAAAAGATTTTTCAAACATAGGTGATTCTGGTAATCTCCACCATGGCTATGGATGCTTAGATGGTAGTGGAGAAAGGCCTTGAGTGGGGCCAAAGTCATCTCTATTGGGTCTATGGATGCCTAGTTAGCAATAGAGCAATGCCCAAGCCTTCCCTGAACTAGAAGCATGGTCCTTAATGGATATCCAAATGTGCTCCAAGTTAGTGTTAATGATTAAAAATAAGGATCTTGGAAGTTGTTTCTTAAACCCCATAGAAAATAGTAAGTGGAATCAAATCACACACATAATATTATTATGCCTTAATGTTGATCCCAATTTTGCAAGTGTAAGGTTTGTTTCAACCATAAAACTAATCTAGATAATGGTATTGATTAAATGCACTGGATGACCTAGTTGTTTTTCTCAACCAAAGTCTCTAAGTTCTAACATATTATTATGTTTTCCCCAGAGGTCACCATTTTTTGAGGTCAACATAACCCCATTTTTAAAAATTTGGACCCTTGAGATGTTTTGAAGCTTAACCTTGAAATCATGTCTTGTTTTGATTTTTTTTTTAGAATTTGAAGATCATCCACTTTGATAAGATTGGCTTACTAATTTATGTTTTGGTTTAAGTTTGCCTAACATTGATAATAAATGGTCTTCATATATTTTAGCTATAGGTTCCATGAAGTCCTTACTTATGGATTCATGTTTTAAACCCTGGCACAAACCCTTAATTCAAATTTTAAATTGGCAAGAACTAATTAGCAGGAACTTTTTTAAATCTCATTTTGGACTTAAGCACAATTTTCATGTTAAAGCTTAGTCATGTTTTTTAACACAACTAAAACCTTCGCCTAAAAAATTATTGGACCCCTTTATTTTTTCCCCCTTAGTTCTTTATGTTTCTAACTAAGTCTAATGTTTAGTTTTGTAGGGTCATTTTTATATTTCCTAACATAGTCCCTTTGTTAGCATTTTAGCCTAAAGTTTTAATCCTAAAGCCCCATCATATTTATTAAAGACAAACATGACCTTAGCCTAAGTCTTTATTTTTTTCAAGTCCTAACTTTATTTCCTTACTTCTTGTAGGATTAAATGGCATGTGCTTCATCATGGGGCATGATCCAATGGAGCAAGGAAGAATTGGGTCTTAACTTAAAAACCATGCATCTCGTAAGATCCAATGATTTACACTTCCTCACACTTTTTGAGCCAATGGAGTAAGGAAGACCTGATAAATATGAGAAATTATCCCCTCAGACCAATCATGAGTAAGGATCCATATCAGAATCAATGGCTCACACTTTGTCAAGGCCAAAGATCAGATAAAGTGAAGCATAATTGAAAAGTAAAAGGTTCATGGACCTCTATGAATTCAACACGTAACACTCCCACATTTGAGGATTAAAAGTAAAGGGGTCTCTAATATTAAATTAAGCCAATAACATGTGATTACTTATACTATGATTAATAATTCTTGATTCATCATGGTTTTTTATCTAATAGAGTGAGTTGAATCTGAGAGCCTAGGAAACACTGTGAAGCTACCCCATGGTACTCATTTATTGGAACACAAGAACTTCACAATCTTAAATTTGATGTTCTTGTGAAAGTCATTTGATTTCCATGAGGTCATCATTGACATCCATGAGACCATCAAATTCAATCTCATCTAACATTTTTCTTACGCAAAGAGGGCATTTGTTCATGTCATTCAAAGGGTCACTTTAAATATTAGGCTTTAGAACTTAGCATAAAAATATCTAACCTGAGTTTTTTTCATGTTCCTTAATATAAATAAAATTATCTTTGGGAATTTTAACCTAAGTCTTTCATATGTCTATGTACTAATTAGCATTCATGCACATTTCAAGATCCAACGGTCCATACTTCATCGTACCCCTTGATCTAATGGCATGAAATCACTGAGGACTATTCAATGATACTACGAGAGCCTACATGCTCAACACATGTCAAAGGTGTGTTCACTAAATGATTATTATAGGATATGTAGCTCAAAAATTATGTAAAGCTACCAAGTGTAGACATCTAATTCCTAACACCATTTGTGTTGAAATTATCAATCTTACTTGAATTGCACACAAATGCACATTTTGGGTCAAAATCCATAAAACACCATAAATGGTTCAAACTTATCACTTACAAGTTCTAGTTTAGGTCAAAGTATCCCTAAGTGGGGCAATGCAATTTATGGGCTAGCTAACTTTGATCAGATCATTTCAAGTCAAAATGACCATTTCACCATTTAGTGCTTTGGATCACTCTTTTCTTCTAATTTATTAGTACATGTCATGTACCTTTGTTATTTGTTGTTGGCAACATCATAAATATGAATATGGTTCCAATGTATATAACATCACCTTCTAATTCTTCTCTAGTTAAATTACGACCCATTAATATGACTTTCTGACCATTTTGATTAATTGAGGGCCTATTTTCAAATAATTGCACAAATGTTGATTAACCTTATTTAAGGATAATTAATCCAAATCAAGATCTTAAGTGGATTTTCCATGAGAGTTGTTGAATATTTATTTTTGAAAATTGATTCCTATCATCTGCATCACCTAGTGAGATCATCTATGGGGTGGCATCCATCAAGCCATAAGTGCATAAAATATCAGGATTATGGGTCACCCATGCCTAGTTAATGCCTCGCATGACTCTTTAATGCATATTTATATTGAGGATAATTATGGATTTAATTCTAAATATTAAGATTATCCATGGCCACACATCTCAATCTTGGGATAGCCAGTCATGATTGATCTTGACCAATCTCAAAAATCTATAAATAAAGAGGCCATGAACATCATTTCCAAGCTATTTTTGTGCAAAGTTATTATACCCAAATATCTTCAAATATTGAACATTTCAAAGTTATAATGCTAAATTGTTTCCACAAAACTTAATTGATAGGCTAGTTTAGTGATTTACAATCAAGAGCCTAGGTTTTATGGAGTGTTCTTGAGGCATTGGAGGAGCTTACCACCATTGTTGACAAAGATAAGGATGCTTGATCAAGGGAGAACATGTTTTTGAGCCACATGGGTATTTTGAACCCATTTGAGAAGGTAAAATGGTGTTGATTTCTTTCATTTGATTCTTATTATCCTTTATAATTCCCATAGGAATAGATAGGCTTGGTTAGTTAGTTATTTATGCATGTTTCATTATGTATGGACTAATTCTTGACTATCTTGCTTTATAATCCTCTCTACACCAAGTAACACAACTATAAGGCTCAGTTTCAAGGTATTTAATAACTAATAAAGGCTCGAGTCATGATTAATAGCCCGCATTGATCTCAAGATCTTAATCAAACATCATGAAGCAAAAAGGAAATTTTAAATGCCAATGGTGTGTGTTGAAAGGAATTTATGAAAATGCTAGAAAAAGTGCTAGATAAACACCAAATAAGCACCATGTAAGTACAAAATGACAAAAACTAATATTTTGTGTGCTAAAACATGCAAGCATATAAAGGTGAAAATCCAAATCAAATCTAAGTCACATACGAGTTGAAGTATAGATACACCCTCACCATTAAAGCTTCAAATCCCTAAACCTTACATAAAATAGACCCTAAGAGAATTTAGTTGAATATAATAAATCCAAGAGAGTTTAATTTTAAATTGGGCATGAGAGAATTAACCAGAGACCATTTGAAATCTAACTATGAGTATTTTTTAAAGCTTAGTAGCCATGGTAGCTTAAAGTCAATAATTGAGAGATGTTATAGAGTTGTATCTATCCACAAACCATGAGGGAGGGGTTTTTAAAGACACTAACTTGGACACCATGGAAATGAATAATAGGAATAAGAACTAGTCTGAGATATTCTAGACTATCAAATAAATGTAAGCCATCACTAAGGAGGAACAAAAGATTGCCACAATGACCAGAAGGTACTATGACCTAGTTGCAATTCAAATGGATAGCCTCCACTATGAATCTACCAAGCTAGAGGTAATCCACTATATCAATATCTTTTCTCCTATTTTCAATGACTATAAAATAGAAAAGTCCTAGATTATCCATGAAAGGAGCTTCAGAAGAATTGCATTCATTTATCCTTGGCCTTTGAAAATTAATATAAGCTCCCTAAACCCAAGTTGATTTACCCACCATTAAGGAATGGACCACCATGAATGATCTAGACACCATCTTAAGGCCATGGTTTCCCAATTTAGAGAGGGAGTTAGGGTGATTATGACCCTGATAAATAAGATATATAGAGCCCCTTCCACCACATTTGTGAACAATATTTGGGTTTCCTTTATTTACTTTATGATAGATAAAGAGATCACTCCCCCCATTAGGGAGATGATCAACATATATTAGAAAGATAATTCATAGCCATAAAGAAAAATACCAATACCCAATTATTTATGATGTTCTATTTTTTAGATGCCCTAATGGCATCTATCTAGATCCCCCATGTCAAGAATTGGTAACTTGATGGAAGAATCATAGTCTCCCACCATTACTTAAAGTTTCATATATATTCAATAATAGGCACAACATCTAATTCATATGTGTTGTGTCTACCCTACTTAGTAGAAGTTATTACAGGATTCCCTATGCCTAGGGTTATCCCTTTGATTGAAAAATATGTGGATATAATAGGGGACATTTTGTTATATCCAGATTGCATAGTAATTATAATTGAGGGGATCTTGATTCAACCCTAAAAATTGCTAGTCTATGTTCCCACCAAGTTAGCAAAGCAAGAAATTGCATACCAATTCCTTAATAGTGTGGATAGGGTATTTAAAGATAAGAGAAAAGTCCTCTTCCATTATTTCCTTTTAACCATTGGTAGAAATGTATCAAAAAATTAGGATCATGTGATCACTATGGCCAAACATAGAGATTCCTTAAATTTTCAACTTAATGAGTTGAATATGTGGGACCCCAATAACATAGTCTCTCCACACTTAATGTCTAGTAGTTACCTATGATAGTGTATATGCATCAAATTGATGTCCATGAAACCATATATATCAAGGCAATAAATTTAGAGGAATTATTGACTAGGATCAAGGGGTAAAACATTAAGCTTGAGCATAGACTAAGCGGTGATGAGAAACCATCAAGGGACATGGAAAATTGGACCCCTTCAATACCATTTTTTTCCTAGACCTTCAAGGTCCCCTCAGGAGTAACCACAAGTAGAAAAGTAGCCTCCCTAAGAGTAAATTATACAAGGACATGGAAAGTAAAAGATGGAAGAGAGACTTGGAGAGGGACCCTCATCCTTAGCCTTACCCCAAAGACCAACATCTCTAGTTGAGACCTTGGACATGATTGCCTTGGAGCTAAATGAAATAGTTGAAGATGCCCTCAGATTCTTACCAAGGCATATCATTGATGAATAATAGGATAATATTGAAGAAGCACAAGCCCAAGAAGGGGATCCTAAGAAGGAGAATGGGAAAGAAGTTGATCTTGACATAGTCCCTGTGGCACCCAAAGAGAAGAGAAAAGAAAATTTATCATTGGTCTTTGTTGGATCAAAGAAGACAAGGTTGACTCTCACTCATCCCATGAGTGAAGTGAACCTATTTAGTGATGAGTTCCCCATCCATAGACCAATCATCCTTGATTGGTTCATCTATGGGAAATTGCAGAAGATCCACTCGTGAGCCTTAACAAGGACTATTAACATTGATGTGAATGATGACATTAAGCCATGCATTAGGTCTATGATGAAAGAAGAATAAGAAAGGAGGATAGTGATAATTACAAGGTCAAAAATAAATAAATTGGAAAAGAATAAGAAAGAAGGAGCATCAAGTAGCATAGAGATTAAGGTCCTAGAACCTCTAAAATTCATAGAGTCATCCACTAATATGTAGTTCATTCCAGATATAGCTAGATTAGAAAGGGTAACTACAAGAAAAGCCATGGTGGGAACTAAGGAGTTCACTTTCTGAAAGGTTAAACCATTTATAGGCTTAACCCTAGTAGAAGGGTAGTAGCTTGGTAAAATTCCTATCCATGAGGAAGACATTAAGATCATAACAGATGCTTACTTAGTTCAAGTCAAAGCTAGTATTAGAGGAATGAAATAGAGTATTCACAATTTGGAAAAGGAAAAGGAGGACTTGGAGACATAGGCTATTTTATCAATGCCTGAGGTTATAATAAATATGTTTGAAGCATCATTTTTTGATATGTATGATTCCTTAAAACCAATGAAACTAAGCCAAGATGCATTGAGCCAATAGAGTAAAGTGGCCAAAGGATTGATAGATGAATGGTAGAAAACAAAGACCAAGATAAGGGATCTCATCAGTGTATTGATTAAGAATAGGATTCATAAATTTTAAACTATTAGCCTATGCCATCTAAATGCTATATTAGGGATAATGTTGGATAAGATCCAAAGTTTAATTTCTTGGTTAGTAGACTTGATCATTAAGCTTGGACAGACTCTTTAGGGATGATGAAGAGTTGATTACCCAAATTAAGCAACTACTTAGCATCATGTTGTTGATCCTACCAAGAGTATAGCTTTCATAATTATTGATGATGTAAAGTATAAATATAAAGTCACCTTGGTAATATAGGAGGTAAAGGGGAAAAGATAGGGTCAATCAAGTAATGACAATTATAGAATTTTGGGAATGATCTTCATAGTTGAGGAAAAGATTGTAGAAGCTAGGAGTATTAAAGAATATATGGCAAGGGATGACAAAGATTTTGAAGAATCAGCTAACCAAGAAGATGTCTAGCTCCTCAAGCCAGTTGTGGATCTAAAGCTTGTCAATGAACAACATCAAATGGAAATGGAGCTTCTACAAGAGCAATAAGGAGACCCTTTGGCAATGGACCCACCAATTAGTTAATATTTCTTTTTTGTAAAACATTATAATATTTGCATTAGGAATATTAGTTTGTAAAGGCATATGCTAGTCTATTAGCATATTTAACTCTAGGTCAGTCTAGTTTTGAAAATAAAATGTATTCTATAATTTTTTGAAGAAGGATAACTATCCTTATCTTTTGTAAATTTTGTATCTTGTAATTGACTGGTATACTACCTTGTCTTTATATAAAAGGTAGTATTTCCATCTCATGAAAGAGGGAGAATTTTGATAAAATTTGTATACTTCAAGTAATTAATAATATCAAGTAATTCTATAAATATTGTCCAAATTTGATGTGTCAATTGTTACATAACTTTCTCTCAATTGCTAGTTTGTAGTCTTAAATTTGAATAGTTTATATGAATTCTAGGTTGCATATTTAATTACAGGGTTCTAATTTGTGCTTATGATAGATTAGTTGGAGGATATTGAATTTGATTCATTTCCTTTTTCTCTATATTTAGATTTTCTAATGCTATTTGATTATGGTAGTAAATCTTTAAAGTAAATTGAGTTCTTACTTGTAATTCTTTACGTCATCCTTTGAAGTTTTGCCTATTGTGTAGTGAGGTCTGAGCTTAGGCTATTTTTCACTACATATTGGTTTGAATGTATACTCATTTATGATTGAAACCTTGTCATAATGCTTAGGACTAAGATAAGCAATCACTTTCTTTCTACCTCACCCTTCCCTTTTGCTCTCTTTTTAACTAGATCATTATAGATTAGATTTCCTTATAAATATCCATATAGATCAATTTGTAGTTTAATTTTTTTATCATAATTCACTTGCATTAGCATATATACTATAATTTTACAAAGAATTAGACCATGTTGGCTCTCAACCATAAATTAATATAAATTTATGGGGATAATTAAACATTGCTTTTTCATTATTTCACCATAGGTAAGATTAAGTTACCATGACCTACTACTCATGCTTTGAGTTCCAAAAATTCTAAAATGAGAAGTGTTCTTTGAACACTAAGGACTCTTGTGGTATGCCTAGAGGAATCAACAAGTCCTACTGGTGCTAGAAGGAGGGCCATCCTTGTGAATTACTTGAATCTTTGCTAATATTGGCTTATTTTGATCTAAGATTGGTGTTATCTTTGTCCTTTTGAGTGATTATTTACTTATAAGTGTAAAGATCATTGATCTTTTTGGTCTTTGACATATGTTTCTGCTTATTTTAGACAAAGATCAAAGTTATTTGATGTTTGGTTCTTAGTTTGGTAAATATATCTTAAGAATTGGAAACTTATAGTATTTGAGGTTATAATAGCTTATTTTGATCAAAGGTTGTCATATATTTCATAGATATAGGTTTATTTGGGCCTAGACTTGTAAAGATAGATCATGTTTGCATATTTAGACATTTCTTCAGATTGTCTTAGTCAAAGGTTAACATCCTTTACTATTCTTTATACAATCTTTGCAAAATGAGCTTAATGTGTAGGTCTAATCCTTATTATTTATAAAGATTAGTTTGATACATTGTATTTAAAATAAGATCTTCAATATTCAATCTGGAATTACCAAGGATTAGAACAAGATCACAATTAGAGATAAGGGAACCACTGCTTGAACTTGAAGTTTATATGAGAGTTAGGAGAGATAATGGTAGACACAGGAAATCCAAATATTTACTAACTTTACCTTTTCAAGGTACCTTTGCCTTCAATCTTAATGCAGGTATGGCTTGGTTGGGAGACTTTTCAATCAATGTGCTAGGTGTGGTACATGATCTCCCATGAAACCCTACAAATTACTTACCAACATTTAGTCTAATTGGTATTATGAATGTTGAAGAGCACATTAAATATTTTAAAGATTCTTTAAGTTTGTTAGATGTTGTCCATGAGGATGTAGCATGCAGGTTATTTCCCTTTACCTTTAAAGATGATACTTATGAATGGTTTTTGAATTTGCTTGATAATTATATCACTAGATAGGATAGTTTTACTAAAGTTTTCATAGACTAATTTGGTAAAATTGTTGGTTTATGTGTCATTTACCATCAGTTCACCACCATTAAGAGGGATGCAAGTGAGTGCATAAAGTCCTTTAATGATAGATTCCAAAAAAAGTATAGTAGGACCATAGAACCCTATAAACCTGATGATGTTTTAGCTCTAGAAATATACAAGGATGTAGTAGATCCCATGGCCTCTTTATTTTTTAAAAGATCTATTCTAGTTATAGCTTCACTAGCCAAGGCTTATTCTGAGGTAGTGATCATTAATTATGAAATTCAACCCTAGGGATAAATGGCCTACTATGTCCCAAATATCAACCCACATATGCCTATGATAAAATTATTTACCAATAACAATCGAAATGTCTCAACCATAAATCAACTCCTAAATCTCAATCAATTACCTTTGAGTCATGTTGTTCCCAATCAAAACTTAGGATTCTTGAGTCATCCTACCACTAATGGCTTCAATGAAAAGGATCAATGATATTTAGTGCTAAATGCTGGTACTAACAATAATCAAGTACACAATTTTAAAACTCTAAAGAATGATAATGAGTTTATCTTAAAAATGGTCCAAAAGTTAAGCATTGATTTCCTTCAATTGCAAAAATAAGTTGGTAATACTGCAAAAAAAATATGGTATGAACTTCTCAATTTCAAAGTTTTAATAGGCCAAATAATAGATTTAGGAATGATAGTTTTCACAAGAATAGGAATAATGAACCATCTTCTGAAAAGAAGACTATGGACTTTAATCTCACTGATATAACATTGCCTGATTATTGTAGAGTGCATTGTATAGCCAAACATGGAGAAAGTAATTATATAAATTCTTGAAAGGATTTTGAATCCTTAAAAGAAGAGTTAGATACATTTGAAGTGGTCCTTAATAAATATAGTGGTACAGGTACTTCAGGATCCAAGCCTATTGATCAAACTTTCATGGTGGAGACCTTTGGTTTCCCCTTTGAAGAGGAGAATGAACCTGATGAGATCCTTAAAGAGATCTAGGCCTTCTAATAATTATTGAAGAAGACTTGTCCCTTGATGAATAGATAAAAGAGGTATCCTATGACTACCTTAAAACCTCTAAATAAATTTTTAACTCCTTCAGATTCAATCAATAATCCAGAGACACATAAAGGGAGTACCTTTACGCCCAACATTGATATTCCTAGTTCTTCTAATAAAACTAGATATAATATAGTTGAGGATATGAAGAAAATAAAGGATAACATTAAAATGCATGAACTAATTTAGATTATAAAAAAAAGGGACCTATTGCTAGAATCATTTTCAAACAAATCTAACAATCCACCCAGGTCTAATAATACTAATATGGTTGTACACAAAGCTAAGGCAAAATCTCCTCCTTTCTTGCTCATAGTCAAGATGTTTGGTAAGAATATACATAATTGTTTATTATATTTTGGTGCATCTACCAATATCATGGAAATAATTATTTTTAAATAACTTGGCTTGAATCTTATTAATTTTGATAGATTTGTAACTCAGTTAGACAAATCTAGAATCAAGGTAATTGGGGAACTTTTTCATGTTCATATGCAATTGTCTTATGAGCCTAGAGTGTAATAATTTATTGAAATATACATTATTGACATTCCTGATGTGTATGGAATCTTATTAAGTAGGGAATGGACCAATGCTTTGAATGGCTACATGTCCATAGACTATTCACATTTGTGGCTACCTTGGAAGGGAGTTACAAATTAGATCAGGGTTGAGAGAACCAAGGATGAAGCACATGATCACTGAGTAAAATACTATCAATAAAAGGGTCAACATAATTAAATTAGACTTAGGGTTTTTTACCCTAAAATCTATAAAGGTATGTGATCTTAAGATTAATCATGGTTTTTACCCTAGAATTCAAAGAACTAGTAGTCTATGGTGACTCTGAGCTATTAGTCAATCAAGTGAGATGAAAATATCAATGTAAGCTCTCATACCTTAAGAGGTATAGTTTAGGGTCTAGGATATTATTAAGTATTTTATTGCCTTTAACATTATCTCCATCCTTAGAAAGGAGAACCAAGTTGTTGATGAGTTGGTATCTAATGCTACCAACCTCATGCCTAACCAATACTCCCCAAACTTTAGCATTGAATTGATACATTGTCCTTCAGTCCCTGATAATGTGAATCATTTTCAAGACTTTAGTGATGATCAATAATTATTATATTTTATGACCAATTCTAGAAAATTTGAGGCTTAGATCATTGATGAGACTAATGAGAATGCACTTCAAAAGGGAAATTTTGATGGTAAGTTCATTCAACTAAATGAAAGTAAAATCCCTAAAAGCATGATTACCTTAGAGAGATTATTTGATTAGGATAAACTATCTGAGGTTCCTAAGATTCCCAAGGTGAGTGAGAAGGACTAAAATAAAATGGATCTTGGTCCCCAAGATCAACCCTAGCTAGTTATTATAGGGAAATCCTACACTAACATTGATAACAAGAAGGCCAAAGAGTTGCTAACTAAGTATAAGGATGTCATAGCTTGGTCCTAAGATGACTTAAAAATATTTGATCCAAGAGTCATCACCCAAACTATACTCCTTAAATAAAGTTGTAAATCCTTTAGATAAAATCAAATGCATATGAGCCCTATCCTAGAACCAATGATCAAGGAGATCAAAAGATTGCTAGATGCTAGAATAGTGTTTCCCATCAGGCATTCTACTTGGGTGGCTAATTTAGTGCTAGTTAGGAAGAATAATGGTGAGATTAGGATGTGCATTGAATTTAGAAATTTGAATAAAGCATTGGAAAAGGATAATTATCCTCTTTCTTCTATTAACCAGGTAAAACAATTTGTCTCAGGTCTAGCTATGATGTCTTTCCTTGATGTATTTTTAGGTTGCAACTAGGTGTTGGTGGACAGTGAGGGTAGGATGAAAACAACCTTCACAACTAAATGGGGAACATTTACTTACAAAAGAATGCCTTTTGGATTGATCAATGTAGAAACTAATTTTGAAAGGGCTATGGACCATGCCTTCTAGGGTCTAATTGGTAAGTGTATCATTATATATATATATAGGTGATCTAATAGTTTTTTATAAAAATAGGGAGGATCACTTTATGCACTTATAGTAAGTTTTTGAGAGATGTAGAAGGTATGGAATCTCCTTAAACCCCAAGAAAAACATATTTTGTGTTACTAAAGGCAAACTATTAGATCATGTCATAACTAAAGATGGGATCCCTATAGATCATAATAGAGTGGAAGATATATCTAGAAAAGAGCCTCAAAACATTAGAAAAGAGTTGAAGTCATTTTTTGGTAAGATGAAATTTGTAAGAAAGTTCATTTTTGGCTTTACAGAGATTGTCAAGCCAATTAATGGCATGCTAAAAATAGATTCTAAGGTCACTTAAAATGAATAATCTAAGAAGGTATTCAATGATATCAAGGAAGCCATTACCAAAGCTCTAGTCCTGATAAGTCCTAACTTTTCAAAAGACTTCTATCTCTATTCTTTTGCATCTGACCATACTATGGCTGTAGTTTTAACTCAAAAAATTGATGGGTGTGATCACCCAATAGTTTTTATGAGTACTAACTTTAAGAATGTTGAATTTGAACTATTCATTGATTGATAGATAATCATATTCATTGCTTAAGGTAGTGAATAAATTTAGGCATTATATCCTTAGGAATAAGGTGCATGCTATTCTACCTGACCCTAACACAAAGCTTATGCTAAGCTAGAATGAGCTTGGAGAATGTAGAGGTAAATGGATTTAAATTTGGTAGGAATATGAAATAGAAATGAAAATGGAAAAATTGGTAAGGTGCTAAGGCTTGGTCTAGATGATTACTAAAACTATCCCTAAACTAAATATTATGAAAGTAAATTAGTATAATTTTCAAGATAGTGAGTGGTATGATTATCTCATTCACTTACTAATTAATGGTACTTATCCTGTAGGACTGACCAGGGAGCCAAAGAGGGTACTAAGACTAAAATTAACGCATTATCTAATCAAAAATAGGATTTAACACAAGAGGAACTTTAAAGGGATCTATTTGAGATGTGTCTCAAAATAGGAAGCTAACCAAATCATGAGCACCTTTCATGAAAATTTTTATAATAGACACCCATCTAAGAAGACTACAACCCAAAAAATCCTAAGAGTTAGCTAATATTAGCCAAATATTTTTTAGGATGCTCATAAACGTGTAAGGGAATGTCACTCCTACAAGATCTTGAGCACCAAAGAGCCTAAAGTAGCAATGCCTTTACAACCAATCATGATTGATAAACCCTTTGCATAATGGGGATTGCAGTTTGTAGGAGTGATTAACCCCAATTCATTTGATGTTCACCAATACATCTTGATTTCTATAGATTATTGCATAAGATGGATTGAGGTTATAGCCACCAAATAATGCAAGACTATAGAGGTGATTAATTTCTTAGAGGAGAACACTTATACCAGATTTAGAACTCTAGTTTCTCTGATGTGTGACAATGGATCTATATTTATATCCATTGAAATGACAAAATGGGCTTATGATCATGGAATTTGTCTCAAGTTCTCTTCCAATCATTATCCCTAAGGAAATGGAGTATTTGAGTCTACCAACAAGAACCTAATGAAGGAAATCAAGAAGTCCACTGAAGACAAGCCCAAGACTTGGCATAAGTTTCTCAAGCATGCGTTATGAACAAATAGGATAAGGGTCAGGTAAGCTCTAAAGGAATCACCCTTTCTATTGGTATATGGCCAAGATCCTATTTTCCTTATCACTCTTAAGTTTCCTACATATATATTCATGTAGGAGTATATGGAAGAGGATTAGGAGCTTGCAAAATCAAGATTACTAGACATCATCCAGATGGAAGATGCAAGGAAGTAAGATTTTACTAACTTTAATAAACATCATACCAGAGTGAAAAGGTGGTTTGAAAAAAGATCAATTATTAAGGTGTTCAAACAAGGGGACCTATTTCTCCTTTGGGATAAGGCATACGTGCCTAAAGCCAAGCATGGCAAGTTCACACCTTTATGAATTGGCCCCTATCGGATTGTAAATACACTAGGAGACAACACCTATAAGATTAAAGAATTATAAGGAGCAGATTTCACACTACCCACCAATGGGCATTACCTCAATAATTAATTCTCTACTGCTCCCCATAAAGTCTTTATGGAGTAAAATTGTGAGATGGTTAAGTATAGTGTAGGTAGGCTAGTTAGTTTCTTTTAGTTCTTTTTTTCCTATCCCTTGTTTGTACATACGCATGTGTATATTTGTTTATCTCTCTTTTGTTTCCTATTTTTTTTGCTTTGTGTTGCGTGTTTGTTTATTCTTTCTTGGTTCCTTGTTTTCAATAAGTTCTTTTGGATAATCTTGAGCTCAAAGGTTATGTCATTTGCTCAAAATTCCAAAGTTTAAGAATATGAGTATAGAGCATATACATATGTTAACCATGGGTCTAAAATGTGGATCCTAATGTTGTAATATGAATAAATTGGTAAAGACCAATGAAATAATCCAATTTTTCCATGAGAACTTAAACATTATCCTAACCTAAATTTTGTTTTAAGAAATTTTACACTTGTAGGATGAAAGCTAAATCTTTTAAGGTATAGACATACTTGCACTAAATAAACATCCTTGCCTAGGACAATGGTTGCAGCTATAGATGATTTTTTGAGGATCAAACACTTGACCAAATCCCTAAACCTAGCTACCCTAGTTCCCAACCTTGATGATAGCATAAAAGATCTAAAAACATATAATAATAAGAATGAAATGAAAAATCAAAAACTTTTTCAAGCATAGGTGATTTTGGTAATCTCCACCAGGGCTATGGACGCCTGGCCGGTAGTGGATCAAGGTCTTAAGTGGGGATAAAGGTATCTCTATCAAGGATATAAAAACCTAACTAGTATCAAATTAATTCCAAAGCCTTTCCTAAACTAGAATCATGGTCTTTAATGGATATCCAAATGTGCTCCAAGTCAGTGTTAATGATTAAAGATAAGAAACTTGGAAGTTGTTTCTTGAACCCCATGGAAAATAGTAAGTGGAATCAAAGAACACACACATTATGATTATGAATTAATTTTGATCCTAATTTTGTAAGTGTAAGGTTGTTTCAACCATAAAACTGATCTAGATAATGGTGTTGATCAAATGGATTGGATGACCTAGTTGTTTGTCTTAACCAGAGTCTCTAAGTTCTAAAATATTGTTATGTTTCCCCTAGAGGTTGCCATTTATTAAGGTAAACATACCCTCATTTTTTAAAATTGGGACCCTTTAAATGTTTTTAATATTATCCATGAAATCATGGCCTATTTTTAAATTTTTTTATAATTTAAAGATCATCCGCTTTGATAAGATTGGCTCGCTGATTTATGTTTTGCTTTAAGTTTGCATAAAATTACTAATAAATGGTCTTCATATCTGTTATATGTAGGTTTCATGAAGTTATTGCTAATGGATTCATGTTCTAAACCTTGGCACAAACCCTCGATTCAAATTTGAAATTAGCAAGAAGTAATTAACTTTAACTTTTTAATATCTCATTTTAGACTTAAGTATAATTTTCATGTTAAAGCTTACTCGTGTTTTTTAACACAACTAAAACCTTAGCCTAAAAAAATATTGGACCCCTTTATTATTTTCACCTTATTTCCTTATGTTACTAATTGAGTCTAATGTTTAATTTTTTTAAGGTCCTTTTTATATTTCTTAACATAGTCCCTTTGTTAGCATTTTAGCCTAAAGTTTTAATCCCCCTATCATATTTATTAAAGATGAATAGGACCTTAGCCTTAACACTTTAGACTAATTATTTATTTTATTTTGGGTCCTAACTTAAATTTCTTGATTCTTTCAAGATCTAACAGCCCACACTACATCACAAGGCATGATTCAACAAAGTGAGGAGGAATCAGGTCTTAACTTAAAAAACATGCATCTCACAAGATACAATTATTCATTCTTCCTCTCATATTTTGATATAATGGAGTAACGAAGGCCTAATAAATATGATAAATTATCCCCTCAGACCAATCATGAGCAAGGATATATATTGAAATCAATAGTTCATGCTTCATTAGGGCCAAAGATTGGATGAAGCGAAGCATAGTTGAAAAGTTAAAAGTTCATGAACCTCCATGGAATCGAGAAATGACATTCCCACATTTGAGATTTATAATCAAAGGGGTCTCAAAAATTAAATTAAGCCAATAGAATGCAACTACTTGAACTATGATCAATGTTTCTATCTTTGTCATGGTTTTTGATCTAACATAGTGAGTTGAATTTGAGAGTCTAGGAAACACCCTGAAGCCACCCTATAAAACTCTCTCATTAGAACATAGGAACTTCACAAGATTAAATTTGACATTCTCATGAATTTAATTTGACATATACAAGGCCATCATTGACATCCATGAAACTATCAAATTTAAGCTCATCTAACATTTTGCTTAGGAAAAGAGGGCATTTATTCATGTCATTCGAAGGGTCACTTTAAATATTAGGCTTTAAAAATTATCATAAAAAGATCTAACATAAGTTTTATCATGTTCATTAATATAAATAAACTTAGATTGGGCATTTTAACCTAAGTCTTTTGTATGGCTATGCCCTAATTTACATTTGTGCATATTATAGGATCCAACAATCCATGCTTCATCATGCCCCTTGATCTAATGGCATGAAATCACTGAAGACTATTTAATGATGCTACAAGATCCTATGGGCTCAACATGTGGAAAATGTGAATTCATTAAGTGATTTTTTTAGGATAAGAAGCTGAAAAATAATGTAGAGGTGTCAAGTGGCATAATTATAAGGCTCAATATTAAGGTAGATAATAACAAACAAGGATGTGGATTGTGATCAATAGCCCATGCTGATCCCAAGATCTTGCTCAGATGATGCAAATAAAAAAGGAATTTTTAAATTCAAATAGATAGTGCTCAAATTAGTTTATGAAAAATTCCACAAAAAGTGCTAGATAGATGCCAAATAAGTTCTATGCAAGCACAAAATGACAAAAACTAAGATCTTGTGTGCTCAAAAATGCAAGTGTATAAAGGCAGAAGTCTAAATCAAATCTAAGGCATGTACAAGCTAAAGTCTAAATATAATCTCTCCATTAAAGCTTCAAATCTCTAAACCTTACATAAAATAGACCCTAAGAGAACTCAGTTGATTACAGTAAAACTAAGAGAGTTCAATTGTGATTTGGGCATGAGAGAATTAACCCGAGACCATTTGTAATCTAATTATGAGTAGTTTTCAAAGCTTATTAGCCATGACAGCTTGAAGGCAATAGTTGAGAGATGATACAGAGTTGTATATATCCATAGACCATAAGGGAAGGGTTTTTAAAGAGATTGACTTTGACACCATGGTATTGAATAATGGGAATAATAACTAGTTTGAGCTCTTTTACACCGTTGAATAAATACAAGCCATCACTAAGGAGAAACAAAAGATTTCCATGGTGAACAAGAGGTAATATGACCTAGTTGCAATTCAAATGGCCAAGCTCCACTATGAAATCACCAAGCTAAAGTTAATCTAATGTATCGACTTCCTTACTCCCATTTTCAAGGATTATAGAATAGAAAAGGGCTAGATTATCCAATAAAATAGCTTCGGAAGAGTTGCATTAATTTCTCCCTTGGCTTTTGAAAACTATTATAAGATCCATAAATCCTAACTTGATTCACCCACCATTAAGGAATGGACCACGAAGAATGATTTGAATACCATCTTAAGGCCATGGTTGCTCTAAGGAAACCATGTAATTAGACACCTTGCTGGCAACATCCCAATTTCTTAGTTTAGAGAGGGACTTAGGATGATCATGACCCTAATAAATAGGATATATCGAGCCCCTCCCACCACATTTTTGAACAAGATTTGGGTGTCCTTTGGGTGACAAATATTTAATGTGTGGGACCTAAATCAAAATAAATTATAATCTAGTTAATTTCAGCAAAATTGGTTGAAAAATAGAGCAATTAGAAGAAAGTGGGAGGAAAAATACATCATCAAGGCTCAAATAGTATCCCAAGAAAGATAAAATGTAGAAATTATAGGCCTATGGGGTGAAAATGTTGACAAAAATACTATATTTTTACCCCTAAGGGTAAAAATAGTTCATTTTACACTAGCTATAGTAAATTTGGATCTCTAAAATTTGTGCATGAGTGAACTAAGAAAAATGGCCAATATCTTATACCACCATCATCTTTTGGATTGCATGAGTACCAATTACCACCAAGGAACAAGGAATCAGTAGGTATATTTTTTTATTTGTGAATTTATCATTTATTATATTTATTATGCACATGAATTGGTAGTTGGGGTGACCCCATCATTTTCCCATTTTGGAAAATGTCAAGTTCACATGAAAAAATGATGGGAATGCCATGACATCAATGATATTGATGATCCTTTGATGGGATTTTTAGTCAAAATGGTGAGGTATCCAAATCAATGATGAACTCATGTTTTTAGGTGATTTTTTCCCTTTCAAATGGTAAGTTTGCCAAGATTGGAAGGATCCCCTACTAATTGGTGGGAATGACCTAAAGATAAATAAGGTCATGGTAAACAATAGGATTGTCCTATAAAATAGTTGGAACATCTTTCTAAATAGTTGGATTGCCAAAATAATGGTGAAAATGCTAGAAGAAAGTAGAATGGGACCCTATGGAGATTAATCTAGACCCAAAATTAGAGGAAGAGATATAGAGACACCTAGAAGATTAGTCTAGGCCTCAAAATTAGAAGAATTCAATGATTAATAGGAAAAATAATTAACCTAATTCCCCATGTTTGATTTATAGGAGTGATTTGAAATCATCAGATCATAGGAGAGACATTCTTGAGTACTATAGCAATAGGGGCTCATAATAGATGAGTTCATGGGTATCTTGGTTGTAATGGACCTATATCACCTGGTATGCTTAGCCATGATTCATGTAGATAGAACATACTTATTAACATGGGTGGAAAGATTGCACTCTAAGACTTCCACCTTTCATTTGACAATTGGGGATATGATGATGACATTAGAGGATGTGCACTCAATTTTGTGGGTACCCATACAAGGACTTAAGATTACTTAGATGGGGGCAAAGAGACATGTTATGTTGGATGACCTACTAGGGGTAGTTGATCAGGATATTATGGATGAGTGTATAGATGTGTATGTATTGGAGGAGTTGATTTGGCTCCTAGAGGATGGAGAAGGAT
This sequence comes from Torreya grandis, assembly GCA_037957365.1. Lineage (NCBI taxonomy): Eukaryota > Viridiplantae > Streptophyta > Pinopsida > Cupressales > Taxaceae > Torreya > Torreya grandis. The sequence goes on from JARHVA010007032.1 coordinate 148,230, forward strand.
AGGGGACATCTCCGTCATAGGTAGTTATATTGATAGTTCTTGTCAGTGGCCATCTACTACCTGACATGAGTGGATAGTACTTTGCCTTAGGGTTAATAGGTGTGATACATCAGATGTTTGATCACCTAACATGGTTTACCTAGGGAGCTATGATTCTAGCACACATGTATAGGTATCTATACACAATTGTGTATAGGGGAGGGTGAAACATAGGGCATAACACACTGCTATAGGTATGGGCTTGGGAACACATTATGATTTCATGGCTAGTGGGGTTGAGATATCAGAGGGGACTAGAGGATCCCATGACTTAGGGATGGTACTTAATAGGACTAGGGATGCAAGAACACTTAGGGGATCTTCCCTATTATAAATAGACCATTGATGAGATGGAGAATGGGTATTTAATTCGGTATCCATACTTAGGGACATAATTTTTATGGGTGGAGGACATTTTTATGATTAGATACATGATCACACCATTTTATATCATAGGGAAATATGATTATACTATGGATAGATACAAGCTAGATCATGTTCATTGATAGTTTGGTATGTAATAGGATATCTTAGAGGGTCCACATTACTTGGAACATGTGACTAGGGAGATCAGGGAGTGGGGGGCACTTATGCCTAGGGCAAAGGTAGTCATGAATTATGATAGGATAGTTCATATTCTATGGGACTATGTCAAAGGGGTTCTATATGTATGGGTGATAGATGCATATACCATATTGTGGTTGGGAGTGTGACCCATTGTATTTATAAGGCTATTACCCTAGTAGCTAATTTTGAGATAATGATGGGTGAGATGGGGAGGGATCAAGGATAAGACCCATCATAGCATAAGGGTTAGGTGCCATTACACCTAACTATTATATATGTCATTCAACTACATGTTTTATAGGCCATAGAAGTAGTAAGATCCTATAAAGGATGTGTATATTGTCAATTTATATGGCCTATATATAGATATAGGGGATCCTCTGGGGGGCCATGAGATAGGTTATGGAGAGGTAGGGCCCTTCAAGAAAGGTATAGGGATAGGGATAGGATCAGGAGGGGAAAATACCTTAGACATAGTGATTTTTAAAGAGGACTAAAAATTTATTGATAGGATTCATAGGGCATTTTCTACATGTCTTTTAGAGATAGTAGGGTTATAGAGCATTATGGTTAGGCTACAGGCATAATCAACTACAACACATGCAAAGACCACTAGGCTACAAGGTTTGATTATAGCCAAGGATGTATATATTATGGGTCTCAGGGGGAAAGTGGCACAACTAGTAGGGGTTCAAGCCTAGTTAGTCTCATGAGATGTGGATTTTGTGACAACTATTGGTGAGTGAGACTTTGTTCAAATGGATTTTTAGAGGTCGACATAGGAGATAAATGAGGCACATAACACTAGGATGGATATAGGAGTAGGTTTAACATGAGCCTTAATCAATGTGATTCTATCCAAGGATGATTCCTTATGAATTAAAGATGATATCCTACATGATAATGATGGCATAACCTACTGGAGGTGGACATATGAGGTGACAATTGTTAAAAATTGGAGAGTGACCTCCTATAGAGAGTATACAAGGTCGTAGTAGACTAACCAGACTTTGTAGCCTAGATATGGGATAAATTTAGAGCATTAAATGATGTATCTAGATACATAATGGGTTGTCATGGGGTCTCCACCATGATGGCCACAATAGTGACTACATATGGAATATGTTAGAGTTTCTAGTAGAGTCTTTCCAAGGATGAACATGATGAAAGTTGATTGTTCTAACTCCCCTTTTTCTACTTATGATATGTATATATACTCTCTCAATGTATATAAACATGTTTTGAGATATATGGCACTCATTTTTTGTGTATTTTTTCTTGTACATGGGCTGTTAATATTATTTCACTTTCACATGATGTTTACATTTGTATTATTATTGTTTATGATATGTTTTGATATGCTAGTTTTAGGAGACGCATGTCCTTAGTTATCATATGGATGTTGATGTATTTTATCTACTTTATGTATGAATAGATGACATAATATAATTTAGGAGATGCACATCCCAAACTACTCATATAAATAATCAATTAGAATAACATTGTATGTCAATAAATGCACATCTTGCATAGAGTCTTGTTTGTTTCTAAAGTTAACCTAGAATGTATCTTGTGTTAGGAATTGGGTATGATGTGTTTAAAAATGATATTTTGTGCTTCATTAACTTTTGGATTTAGAGAACTTGGTGTTTACTATAGTAAATTAAAATTATGTATCATAAGTATGAGTAACATATAATAACATTGTATTTCTTTTAGAATTAGCTAGTTCAAATGTGAATATTTATAACTAAGGATAATGATAATAAATGTACCAAAATTAAAGTTAAAACTATTTACATTTAAAAAACAAACAAATAAATAAAAATAATGATAAAAATAACAATACAAAAAAGTAACCTAACTTAAAATCAAGATATGAACAATCAATATTTAAGTGTTTAAACAAAAATATACCTCAAAAACAAATAATAAAACAAGTCAAACATAAATCTAAAAAAATTAAGCCCAAATGAAAAATAGACTAAAAATGTTTATAGAAATCAATTTAACACAAAAGATCAAAATAAAAATAAATAACAAGATAAAACAATAAAACAAAAGACAAAAAAGAAGGTACAATAAAACACTAATAAAAAAAGAAAAAATACTAATAAAAATGCACAAATAAAAAAACAACAATTGATAAAATAACAATGCAATAAAATAGAACTAAAAACACAATAAAGCATTAATAAACAAAAAAAAGACAATACAATGCCAATAAAAACTAAAGAATAAACAATAAAACACTAGCAAAAATAAATGCAGAGATAACAAAGAATAATAAAATAATGATAAATATTAAATAAACACACAAAAACAAGGGTTAGTCACAATGTTAGTGCAAATGAAAAATAAATTGTTCATGCATGTGTAAGAAAGGTGTTATGCTCTGTGATAGAGTGACCCCTAATCTAAAAAAAAAATGATATTATCACAATGAGATATGAACAATGATGAAAAAGTTTCCCCCAAGTAATAGGGAAACAATAACACAAAACAAAATGGGGAAAAATAATAAAAGGAAGGGGTGGCTAAGTTAAATCCAGATGCATGAGGCAAGTGGATGTTGCCTACATGATTCCATAGACACAAGGTCCAACATGAACTTTAGGGTAAATGTAATTCTCCCAAGAAATGGGATAGAATAAAAGTGATGATAAGAAAACATTATTGTATTATATAGGAATAAGGAAATGGGATCACAAAATGGCAATTATGTTTAAATGATTACTTGAAAAATAGCATGAATATCATATTAGAATAAATAAAAGTGAAAGACAATATGTTTATTCTTTTTGGCTATCAGTTTCTAATGTTTTTATTTTTTTGGGATAAGATATAGAAATGAAATAGTAAAAAAAGACATAGGAAACTACCTAACTAAGGAGATGCACATCCAAGAGTAAGAGTTCCAATAAAATCTAAAGCCTACTACAATGGTCTGTATGAATATAAACAATGGTACATAAAACCACTTAGCTAAGGAGTTGCATGTCTATATGTAAGTAAACATTTAAACTAGATGCAATGGTATTGTGATCCTATCAAGGAAATAATACCTACCAAATGGTAGAAAAATAATAATAGAATAGTATGCAGTATTAGATAAATTTGAAGAACCATTCAAAAGGCAAAAACCATGTGTTGATATATCCTTATTCACTTGTCTATAAAATGAATCTATGGAATACTGCTCAGGTTGAACTACTTTATAGAACGTGTGATGAATGTTTCTAGAATGCCTATGAATCATGATCAAGATCATAATTGTTATGGAATATAACTATCTAGGTTACAATGGTCCAGGGTTTTTAAAAGAATATTATTTTAAATAGAATAATCCAGGTTATAATAGTCCAAAATGGGATGAAAATGAGTCTAGTGTAATATAAATGATCTAAAGTGCCAATGGTCCAAGCATACAATGGTCCAAAATGGGATGAAAATGAGTCCAATAGAATATAAATGATCCAAAGTGCTTGCTATGTACCTAGGGATATGATATATTGATGTATATGGGTTGATGGAGATGCCGACATGTGGCACACATCCCCTTAGTTAGTTATATGGGTACAATATATTAGGATAATAGAGTAACTTGTGGAAGTAGTACATTGGGTAATGGTCAGCCTAAATTGGGATTAGGAGGTTATCCATCCATGGGTTAGATAGATGTATATATAGGAGATGATTATCATGGTAAAGATATCAAGTAAGCATTGAGTCTTCTATTGTAAGAGGATATTGGAGGTTGTCCCCTTGAAGAGACATTGTGGAGTTATTCCTTCCTAAAGGAGTATTATATGGTGTTTACCTACCTTAAAGTTATTTCTAAATATATTGAATATCAAGTTCATATCAAGTGGTATTGGAGTTTTGATTTGGGCAATTTGTGGAGCAAAACCCTAGGTTTTTTTGAATCATCAATAACTTTTGATTGGTTTCAAATTTTTCCACAAATTGTTTACTAGATATGGTGAATATTTAAAATAAGTTATAGTGAAAAAATAGATATTTTTAAATTTGTTTTGAGGGAGTTATTTCTATTTTAGGGTTTATAATAATTTCGCTATATCTTTTGAAATATAGGGAAATTTTATTTGGAATTTTTACTAGAGATGTAAGAAGATATAAGAGAAGTACAATAAAAATTTCAGAATTTTTTGAGTTTTTTAAAGTGATTTGTTGTGATTTTATGGATCAATTTTGACATTTTAGGGTTTCATGAGCCTTAATTTTTTTGTGGATCATGGAGTTGCAAACATTTTCAGGGGAAGATGATATTGATGCTAGAGAATAGTGGCTCCTTCTAGAGAATAATTTTATAAAAACTTTTGGGCAAATATGATTACTTCCTTTTTTGTCTAGGCCTGCACTACATTGGTTTGATCAATTGAGTTGTACAGAAAGGTTTTCTTCATGGAAAGAAATGGAACATATCTTTTTAGATCATTGGGATATAAAACAAGAAGTAGAAAAAGAAGTGGTAGAGGAAGAAGAAGTAGAAAAAGAAGAAGAAATAGAAGAAGAAGTAGAAGAACAAGAAGAAGAAGAAGTAGAAGAAGCAATAGAAGAAGAAGCAGAAAAAGAAGAAGAAGAAATAGAAGAATTAGTAGAAGAACAAGAAGAAGTAGTAGAAGAAGCAATAGAAGAAGCAGATGAAGAAGAAGAAGAAGAAGAATTGGATGATAAAGGTTCAAATTATTTGGCTCCAAAGAAATCTGAGTCAATTTTTCATTTTCATGGATGCATTCAAAAGAAAAGGGTTATTGTGTCCATAAACCCTACTAGTAAGTATAAATTCATCAACATGAATGTGTCCAAACATCTACATGTTCAAGCAAATAATATCAAATAGGTTCAAGTAGAAGGTAAGAATATTTCAATGTTTGAAGATCTGAAGCTCATTATGGAAAAATATGTTTTGCATTTAGATTTTTATGCTTTGGATATAGATGATGTGGATATAGTTCTTAGATATCCATGGTTAGAGACTTTGGGAACAATGAATATTAATATTCAAAAAAGGTTCATGAAGTTTTGGTATAAGAAAAAGAAGATCACTTTACAAGATATCATAGTGAAAAAGGCACCAATAACAATCCAGGTAGATCATGAGGATGAGATTAAAATAGGTGATGAAGAACATGATGAAGATTCAGATGATATAGATAAAGACACACTACAAATGAGCACTTCATCTACTCAAGAGACAAAGAAGGAAAAGGTGGAAGAGGTAGAAGCAAAGGTGGATAAGGTCAAAGTATTGGAAAAGGTTGAGGTATATAGACACCCACATCATCATGAGAGGAAAAAATCTTGGAACCAGGTGAAGAAGTATCATAATAACAATCATTTTGTATATATAGGAAATAAAATTTCCAATCATTATGGATATGCATGTAATCTAAAGAAAAAATACTATAGCACATGGAATGAATGGGGAAATCATTATGACTATGCATGGAAGAATACCTACTATGGTCATGGTTAGAATCAGAGAAGCGCATCGGAATATGGTACATGGAATAAAAAGAGTAATTATGTTGGGACACCAAAGCAGTATAATTATGATCATGAACAAAATCAGAGGAGCACAATGGATTTTAGACACAAGCTTAGAGAGATATCACTTGCCAAGATCACATATGGATGGTTAGATGATCGAGATTGGAGACAAGTGTGAAATGATTTGAAGCACACTCATTATTTGGTTTCTTCCTATGTTTCAGGGATGAAACATGTCAAAGAGGAAAGTAATGCTATGTACCTAGGGATATGATATATTGATGTATATGGGTTGATGGAGATGCTAACATGTGGCACACATCCCCTTAGTTAGTTATATGGGTACAATATATTAGGATAATAGAGTAACTTGTGGAAGTAGTACATTGGGTAATGGTCAGCCTACATTAGGATTAGGAGGTTATCCATCCATGGGTTAGATAGATGTATATATATAGGAGATGATTATCATGGTAAAGATATCAAGTAAGCATTGAGTCTTCTATTGTAAGAGGATATTGGAGGTTGTCCCCTTGAAGAGACATTGTGGAGTTATTCCTTCCTAAAGGAGTATTATATGGTGTTTCCCTACCTTAAGGGTATTTCTAAATATATTGAATATCAAGATCATATCAATGCTAATGGTATAAGGTTACAACAGTCCAAAATGGGATGAAAATGAGTCCAGTGGAATATAAATGATCTAAAGTGCCAATGTTATAGGGTTATAATGGTCTAGAATCCAAAAAATATTGTTCAAGATAGAGTTGTCTAGGGTAAGTCAAGATAGAATAAAAATGCTCTAGGTTTGGATGGTCCAAAATATAATAGTGGAATAAAATGACTTCATCACAAGTTGCCCCAAAGAAAGGATTATTGTAGATAATGGTTTAAAAGGTTTTCAAGCATTGAACCACTTTAGATGTATAATATTTATGGGTTCTAGGATTTTTTCACCATCTAGAGTAGTCAATCATTATGCCCCTAATCCATTATTTATTGTGGTTACATATGGGCCCAACCAATTGGATTGAAACTTTCCCTTCTTACATGCAACATTAGTGTTATTTTGGTTCTCTTTTAATATGAAATCACCATTTTAAAACTCTTGAGAGAGAATGTGTTTATTATAGCTTCTACATAATCTTTTCCAATATGCCTTCAAGTTATCTAGGGAAACCAAATGCTTACCATCAAAGAACTCAAACTCTTGCAACCTATAAACTCTATAATCTTTGTCACATTCAATGTTATCCAAATATACTCTTAGTGAAGGCAAATTGATCTCAATTGGGATAATGGATTTTATTCCATAAAAAAGGTGTATAGTGTGGATCCCACGGTGGTTTAATGACTAGTGAAATAAGCCCAAAGGGAAGGAAAATTTTGTAAGTGTCAATTATGGCTAGCATCATTGACAATCTTCTTTACAATTAAAATAATGGTTTTATTTGATGACTCAGCTTGAACGTTTCCTTATGGGTTATATGGTGTGTATTTCTTGTGCTTTATTTTTAATTTGGTATAAAGAGCCTTAACATCTTGATTTACAAATGATATGTCATTATCATATATAATACAGGCTGGGATACCATTTCAACAAATGATATGGTAATGGATAAATTTGGAAATCTGCTTCCTAGTGATGTAAGTGAGAGAAATGACCTTAATCCACTATTAAAATACATAGTAGCAATGAGAATATGTTTGTGGCCATTATAAGAGGTCAGATTAATTTTCTTGATGAGATTGAGGCCCCATGTAGAGAATGGTCATGGTGTGGTAATTGGATGGAGTGGTAAGGAAGGTGCATGTATCAAATTACCATGTTGCTAGTAAGCAACACACTTCTTGACATTATCATAATAATATATTTCCATCTTAGGCTAGTAGTATCCTATTCTAAGGAGTTTCTTGGCTAAGACTATAACATTGGTGTAGGACCCACACATTCCTTCATGAAACTCCTTAAGTGTTAACTTGGATTCCCCCAAAGATAAATAATGAAGAAGTGATCCATCATAGCCTTTATGATAAATCATGTTTCCAAGGAGGGTATAATGAGCTATGTCATGAAGGAAAATTTTATGGTGATTATTAGAAAGGTTAGGCATAAAGACTTAGTCATAAAAATAATTATAAATGTCTTGGAACTAGGGTAATTTAGGTGGGGGATTAGGATCAAGAATGGTGTATACCCTCTCTAAATCTATTAGTACATGAGTAAGATGTAGAATATTTTCAATGAGAAACTAATACTCTCTATCACTACTATAAATTCATATCATGGACTCAATTGTTTCCATTAAATCAATTGATCTATTATTGGCTTGTGGTACCTATTCAAATTATAAGGATTTGAAGTGAGTCCTTATATTATCAATAATATGATTGTAAGGTATAAGATTTTTGTATTTAATTTGATATTGATTTGTGGTTTGATTTATAATCAATTAGGAATCCCTATAGACCATCAAGTGTTGGATATCCCACTGCACTATAAGATGAATTCCTATAAAAAGGGCTTCATATTCAGCCATATTATTGGTATAATTAAAGTTAATATGAAACACCTTGGGAATCAGATCCCATTATGGTGTAATCAAAAAAATGTTGACCCTAAATCCATAGGATGTAAAGGATCCATCAAAGTATAATTTCCACTATTCAAGTTCTTTTTATACTTATTCTATTTTCATAATAGAATCATCTAGAAAATCAAATTTGAGTGGTTGATTATCTATAATATTATCTTATGCAAGTTGATTTGTAATGATTTTCCCCTTGATAGATTTTTGTTTATGTTACTCAACTTAAAATACACTTAAGATCATGCCCCACATGGCCATGCAACCTATGAGAGTTGCTTTGGACAATAAATATTTTAGGGGGTCTACTTTAGAAATAACAATAGTCTTATTATTTATAATATAATATCACAAATTTTGGGAGGTAAACACCATTGACAAATATGCCTTCTCCATAGCCATATAATTATGTTCATAATCCACAAGTGTGCCACTCAAATATTATATCGCATTTTCCTTTCCATGTTCATCATGTTAGCCAAGAGTTGCCCTAGTGCATGTTTTATTGTTAAAATATAAAGAATCAATGGTTGTCCAAGTGTTGGTGGCCTCAAAACTAGTGGGTTGGCCAAATATATTGTGAGATTTGAAAATTTTGATTGACACTCATCATCCCATTTAAAATTTCCCCTTTCTTCAAGAGGTGTGTAAATTAATGGCATTTTTCTACCATTTATGAAATGAACCTATGAATAGATTGGATCTTTCCTTGTAGGCTACAAAGCTATTTAAGATTAGAAAGTGGAGGAATTTCCACAATGGCCTTGACCTTTGCAAGATCCACTTCAATCCCTCTTTGTGACATAATTAAACCTATAAATTTCCTCGAAGTGACACCAAAGACTCACTTCTTAGGATTTAGATGAACCATGTACTTGTAAAGTCTCTCAAACATCCTCCATAGAACATCAAGATGTCTAGCATGTGTTTTTGATTTTGCTAGGTTATCATCGACATAGTCCTCAACAATATTATGCATCATGTCATATAAGATGATAGTCATAACATGCTAATATATGGCCCCAAAATTATTCAATCCAAATCGCATGACTTGATAATAGAATATTCCCCATAGTATGGTGAATGCAATTTTGTGTTGATCTTCTAGAGCTATCTTGATCTAATTATACTTTGAGAATCTACCCATGAGGGATAACATCTCATACCCAGAAGTAGAATTGATAATCATATCAATATTAGGTAGAGGAAAATAATCTTTGGGATATGCCTTATTGATATCTATAAAATTATTACAAATACATATATGTTGTAGCTTTTTTCTTAATAAAAATACATTTGATATCTATTTAGAATAGTCCAATGGTTTGATGAATCTAGATCCTAATAGTTTCTCTAGTTTTCATTTTACCAAAAGAGAAATGTGTGGATTCATATTTCTAGATTTTTGTTTAAATAACTTATCATCTGGATGGTCAAAAAATTGATGCAAAACTAAGTTAGGGTCTAAGCCTAGAATGACATAATAATCCCATGCAAAGATATTAATGAAGTCTTTTAGAATGGTGATAATGTGGTCATAATCTTCATCAATGAAGGAGGCTCTAAGATAAACAATTGTGGGTTTATCATAAGTCCCTAGGTTCACTTCAGTAGTGTTTTATACAAGGAGTGTAGAACCATCCTCTATAATAGTGGGTAGTATCTGATCTTGATCCTCCTTTTCTACTTAAGCTTCTAATTTTTCCTCTCAAAACTCTAGATAATGAGATGAATCTAAATCTATCAGTTTAGGTAGTTGTCAACTAGTAAATATCTTTGTAAATTCAAGATCAAGATGCTCAAAGACTTTTTATTGTTTGGATGTGATACTGGCACTAACTATAGAGCTTAGAATTGATGAACACTGTGTATCCTTTAGAGATGAGAAAACTTCCCTATGTAAGAGTGCCTAAAATAGGTTTTCACTCAAGGGATTATCTTTATATTTACTATTTCCCTGATCAATGAGTACCTTGAAGAGGTTTTCACCTAAAAATATCAATGTTTTATATTTTTCATGACCAATAAAGTTTACCCAATCTTCAAAGTAGTAAAAAGAGTCTAAAGAGAAGTCAAATCCTTTCTTATGATCGCCAATTGGCAATCCATCTCTAAGACCCATGTACTCGATAATAGATTATTCATTCTAAAATTCATTAAGGGGTATAAAAAAATCCTACTAGTCCTAGTCAATTATTTCAATATGGAAAAGGCAAAGGGGATAATGGGATGTGATAGTCATAATTTAATTGGAGTCAAATAGGTCCTTGTTAGCAAGCTCATTGTAAATGCTATAATGGGGCATTGTGTTGTTGTCAAGAGTCTCACTGCTAGTCAATTCAGAAGACTCATTATCAAAATATATGAGGTCACCCCTAGGTGTTATAAATATGATATCTTGACTCATATTAATCTTACCTATTGATAATTTTTCTAGGATTCCTTGCTCTCATGGACTGAGGCCTTTACCTATATAATCAAAGTTGACCATAATCTAATTAGGGATAGGATACTTAGGATTTCAAAAACAATTAATAATGTCATAAGAATATAACCAATCTCCTTCAATAAAATCTTCTCGATCCTGATTTGGTGTAGTAAGTACAAATACCATCAGTGGTTCTTGTGTATCTTTCTTCTTTTACCAAATCATGTTGGGTATGAAAGGGTTTTGGGAAGTATTAGGTTTAACTAAATACTTAGGAGACTTGGAAAACTTAATAATGTGAAAATCATATTTTGAATGATATGTAGAAATGCTAATGTCTTTAATAGGATTTATTGTGCAAGTGTTAAAAAATGGATCATTCAAAGTGGAAGTAAGGTCACCTAGGTTGACATAATTGGTTTTGAGTGGTTTCAAAATTATCTATTTATTCTTCTTCACTACAAATTCCAAACTAGGGCAACAGTTATAATTGCAAAATTCATCCTCTAGGCGTTTGAAATATTGGTAGGGCTAGAGATTGATAGGAATGGTAACCTCTATCCCATCATGGGGGAACTTGAGGCACTGGTGCAAGGTGGATAGGATAACTTGTACTTAATATATCCAAGGAAAAATAATAAGTATGTTATAAGGAAGCTCAATATACATAATATGGCATAAACTATGAAGGGATACAAACCCAACAATGATTAGAAAATAGATAGTTTCAGAAGATTCCATTCAGATGTCAATGTATGCTTGATCATGATTGTCTCTAGTTGGATGTCTTTAGTAGTGTAATCCAATCATTTTACTAACTTGAGTGATATTATATACAACCCTGAACCATTATCTATAAGAACCGACTTAATTTTACAGTTTTTTGTGATGAACTCAATATACAAAGGGTTGTTATGAGTAGACATGTCCCTTTAATCGAATGTAACTTTTTATAAAGGAGATAAATGCCTTATAAGTGCTTAGAATTGTTTAAGGTTATTATCTTGGGAAATAGTGGATTGTTGGAGGAAGTCGTTCAAATTAGTTCTATGGAATTTAGATATACACAAAATATCTAAGGTAGAAATTTATGTAGGGGTTTTACTAAGTTGGTCTGAGATACTATATGTATATTTGATGGAGGTATGAGAGGGTTTAGCCTTGACTGGTAAAGTGTTCAGTTTTGGATCCAAAGGCAAAATATTTACGTTTGGTCTAGCATTGGAAGAGTGGGAAAGGGCCCTAGAGGGTGAAAAATGAGTGTCTAGTTATGATTGCATAATTTAGAGTTAGCAAAAAGTCATTATAATTAGAATAAGAAGGCAAATGGCCTTGTATGGTAACTCATGAGTGTCTAGTTATGTTTGCATAATTTTGATTTAGAAAGGAGTCATTATAATTAGAAGAAGGGGGTTCATAAATAGTATCTTATATAAAATGAGGTGTAATAGAATTGCTTGAAACTTATGTGGCACTAATTGAAGGAGAGGGTGTTGAACCTACAATGGATTTCCATAGTCTTTAAGAATCATTGGATAGTTCATGATTTTTGATGGTGATGGTAGTAACATGATTTGCAAAAATACATCTCATCTCATGGTGCTATTATAATCATAAATCATGTTGTTATAACCCAAGTTATTAACATAAGTATTATGATCCTAATTAAAATCATGCTAATTATGATTATGGCCTTGTGTTTGTTGATGCTAGTTTTTCCATTGATTCTGATTATTTCTTGCTGGTTATTGATTGTGTCTAGGAAATAAGTTTTTATAAATTCCCATATCCTACTTAGTGTTTTGTGCCACATGTTTAACTTTAATTTTATCAAATATTAAATGAGATGTCTCAATTGAACACATTGATAAATTCCATGACTAATAACATGATAGAAGTTACAAAACTCATTTGCCTTATACCAATCAGATTTGGGTTGATCTTGGCTTTGGTATAAGCCACACAATAAGATTAGCTTCTAAAAGCTTTTGGAATACAACCTTAATAGGCTCTCATAATTTTATAAACACTCTATATTTATTTAATTCCCTTCATGAAGGATCCCTTTGCAAATTAGTTGATGGATTAGGTGGAGCTAGTGTCACATTTGGAGCTGGCAGGGCATACACCATTTGTACTTGTCTAGATTTTATCACTCTGTTTCCCACCATGTTCTTGTTTTTGTTAAACCCTTTAGGTTTTTATATAATAATATATTGAATAGTTAATTGGTTCTAATTATACATTTGATCATGTGAATAAATATTGGTAAGGCCTTTGGCAATAAGCACCTTCTCAATCTATACACCCTTGTCTATGATTTCCTAGAATGTATTTTCATAAGCGAGTCATACATTATGAGCCACCTCAAGGTGTAATTTTTTTGAAAATATATACATCAAATATTTATCTAAAAACTTATGTTGAAATATTCCAACTAATGTTCTCCATTATTGTAGATATGTTGTGAAGCTTTCCCTATCTCATTATTTGGCTTTACACAAGTCGACCACAATCAAATCATGTTCAATGTTGTAAGAAAAATGGTTAACAAATTTTTAAAATAAACCATTCCAATATTAAATCAATCCATTATTTAATTTTAATAGATAATACAAATCTTGTCTAGCCAAAATATGTGGAAATAAGTGAAGCAAATAAACACTGCTATAAGATACCTCTTGGCATAATACAAAAAAATATTAGATATGTTCCCGAGGATCACCCTTCCCTTTATATTTATCAAATTTGGGTGCCTAAAAATAAGGTGCAAAGGAGACTTGTAGGATACTAAATTCACATAGGTATGTACATATCTCATCAAACTTATATTTCTTGACTCAGTTTCTGATATCCAGTCTTGACATGATTTTCTTCATCAAATTCCACTCCTGCATGTTTGGTGCATTTGTAGGTGGAATATTATTTTGTTGGGATGGTATATGCGCTGGTTATATTTTTTTTAGGGATATAAACCCTACAATCATTAACTTTGTTATTATTTACTCCTTGAGTCGATTAGGTTGTCCATTAATTCTTAGGTGTTTGATGGACATTTTCTAGAATCTACCATTGTGAACTATAAGTATACTACTGATTTTGAGGTGTCTATGGTTGGTTTACCAAAGGATGTGTTGTTTGGAATTAATTTTAAAAATTTATTTAAAAAATACCTCCAATTTATGTTGTGTTTTTCATCCCTTGGTTATGTGAAGGGATAAGATCCTCTTAGTGATTCAATAATGTGTGCTCCATATCTAGTGAAGCAGATTGTAAAGCATCCCTAGGTTTTTTATGTTCAGATGAAATGCCAGGATGTATTATAGATGTAGGATAAAATAAGGTATAATTTTTTTGATCTATCACATTCTATTTCTCTTTAGAATCTTTTTTTTTAAATCTAACTTGCATCTAAAGAGTCTGTTATGTCCGTGATAAGCTGTTATATCTACTATTGACTAATTTTCTTAATCTTGGTAACAAGATATTGATCATTGGGAAAAAAATATATAAGTGTTTATTTTACTTATTAGAAGAATCAATATTATAATTTACATTGTGATTTAGAGGTTTTTCTTGTTGTTTCTCTTCTATCATAACAAGTGTGTGCAATTATTCCATACGTAAATCTAGTGGTAACCTAGTGCCTGATTTTATCAACCTTAGGAAGGATTCATCTTTATCTTCTAAGTTTTGATGTTCATAATAATATTATTCAGACCCTAAAGTTTTTTGTATATATTCAAACATAAAATATTTATCCTATCCATCATAAATATGATTTTCCTCATAACTAAGGTCGTAAGAGACCCCACTACGAGTGTACTTGAGGACCAAATTTGACCCTACAGGTCAAATTGGGACCCCTATAGGTAAAAATTGATCTTTAGAGGTTTATATGGGGTTTAATATTTTTTCACAGGGCATATAATAATCTATTTGATCTATTTTAATGTCATTTTAGCCTTGGTCTTAGTCTAATTAGTCAATATATCATTTTGAGTCATTTTGAAGGTCATAAAAGAGCATTAAATGAGTTGTATGACCTCATTAGGAAATGTGAAGATGTAAAAAGGTTATTTCATGTGCCATGTGTCATATTATGTCTTAATAAATTATTTATAACTAAAAATTGGTAGGTTCTTTAGAAGAAAGGGTAGTTTCCTTTGAGAAAGGAAAAATTTGGCACTTGTACAACCCATGAGGGAGTGTGACACGTGGGATAAGGTCAAAATATGACTATTAAACATACTTAGATCCATTTACACACTTTAAGTACTCTAAAAGTATAAAAATTGAGCTAAAACCATTATGCTCCTTCTTCACCCTTGTATGCACATAGAACTAATTAGTAGGTGTGTACTTGGTACAATCAACAAGAGAGGTTTCAGGAAAAATGATCTTGGTGGTGTCTTATAAAATCATTAAAATTACATTTGATGTTTGGTTGTAGATGAATGGTGACCTTTACTTTATGAACCATTCCTAATAAATTGACTTATCTGATTTCCTTACTAATCTATGCACCCTATAGGTTTTGACTTGGTTTGGGCAAGTCCATACAATTCACTTGTTGATGTTTTTTTAAAATGATTTTTACTCTATCCTAAAATGATAATAATTCTTGGTTTCATGTTTCAAGGTGTTTATATAATTCAAATACATCAAAGTTGTAAGAGAATTACCATATTATGTTACAAATAGATTTTCACTATTTTTAGAATCTCTAGGCTTTGGTATGATTCCATGGGATGATAATAAGCTCATTACCACATTTTCAATGTTATTTTGAACTCCTCACATTATAATATCATCTTCTAAAGCATACTCCATGAGGGTGTAGTCATAAAACACCATGCAACCAGTTTGCTCAAAGACTTTCATACATAGTCAGCTAGGTGAGCTATGCAAGGTTCTAAATCATGTCTGTGGAGTTATGAATATGGTCTTAAAATGTTGAATACATTATCATGGTAGGAACAATCAAAAACTACTTTCACTTGTTATAATAATGACTATGACAGTCAATGCAATATTTCTACATAGTCTTCTACCATTAATGCACATATATATGTGCTATCATGGATAAAATCATGTTGGGAAAGAGAATTTTATCTGAGTAGGGTCCTCAAAAATTAAGGAAGTCTATTTGAATTTTTTTTTTAAGATTTTTAAACTCATATAAGTTCATAAAATATGAACATTTCCCACACTTGCACTTTGTTTCCTATATATGAAAATGACCACCTACATGTGGCACTAGAAGAGAGTTGAGGAATCATTTTATAGATGTTGGAACATGATTGATCCCTTCCTTGAAGTTATAATATGTTACAAAGATAATGGAAACTATGTTAGATAATTATTCAAGTAGGTAGTATTGATATTTATGATCAAATTGAATGACTGTGCATTCAAGGAATAAGTCCCTAAAAGATGAAAATAGAGATCCATGCCCTTCTTAAGATTTATCATACAAGGTTGCATTTAGCATCAAGACCTCCAAGTATACTTTTATTCAAAATCACACATATGTATATCAAATTGTAAAATAATAGAGGCATTTGATCTAAGGAGAGTGGTTTTCAAAAACCCTCATGTTGCTCTTTGAACACTAAAATTCTACAGTGTTATCTACAACAAGATGATTTAAAAATAATTTTAGGCCTAATGAGTGGATTTGATTCTTAACACCAGGTTAAAATGTCTTGTTTCACTAAGTAACATATAATTTCCATGGAAAATAATCAAGGAGGTACTATAAGATTATTCTGCATTCACCAAGGATGAGTCAGTCCATTAAAATGGCATAGGCATAGTCACCTACATCTAACCAAAGGTGAAAGTTTGAGAAGGTGTTTCTTTCTTATGAACCTAAAGCATAGTCACCTTGGAAAAATATTTGGACATTTTTTAGCATAAATTCCATTATTATTGGTTTATATATTGTGTTTTAGGACTCATATACACCTATAGATGTGTCTAATTCCAAGATTGTTAACCTACTGTAGACTTTAACTCCTATACCTTCCATGATAGAGGTTTAGGCATGGAAATACCTACACTGTTCATGAAGTATGATTTAAAATGACTCAAAAATACATAAATTATATCATGGGTCATGTTTTACAAGTTTTAAGGAAAATTTTTTATACATAAAACCCATGTTCTACCATACACAATTAGCCATAGTCAATTGTAGCTGACATTGATCTAGTTGATGACTATCCTAGGTCTTTAACATGAAAAATGCATAGTATAACTAACTATAATAAATATGAGGTGGAATTAAAGGTTTAATAAGATCTTATACTTAGGTAATCATCTTCAAAAAGTGTGATTTACACCTACAAGAAGGGGAAAATTGCAGACAGGGTCAGCCTACTAGTCAAGCCCAACTGAGTAGGGGTATGTTCTAAGGTGAAATCATGAGTTATAAGGGTTTATGAATATTTTTAATGTTATAAACATGGTGGAATTTAAATCTCATATTATTTTTAGGTAAGGAGGATAAATTTAGGACCTTTTTAAATGTAATACATAGCCTATACTCCAAACACTACACACAGTCTGCCTTGGAGAGCTAAGATGTTTGGGGGTAAAATGGATTGATAAAAGGCTAAAAATTTGTTAATATGGTATCCAGAACTTATATAATTCTATAAAATGTTAAAAATATATAATTAAATAGGATAATTACCCTCTATTTTATCCTAGATAGAGGGTACTTCCCTTTATGCACAAACTGGTAGTCTTCGAAAATAGAGACAAAAGGATGAGTTAGGACATATTTATAATTTTAAATAAGGTTTATAAAATTTTAAAACACCTATGGAAATCATGTAAACATCTCATAATGGGAAGAAACACAACAGGATGGTCTAGACCCTCAAATTTGTAGGCAGGCCTACTAGGCAAGGTTTAGGACTCGAGTTTAAATGAGAGGTCACCTTCAATTATAGCATGAGATAATATTTATAAATAGTTATAACATGTTTATATTATTAATTTGGATATGTATGAGCTATTGTAATGTATTTAAGTCACAATAAAAGCCATTTTTGGCTCAGAACCATATCATGGCCTATGCAAAGGACAAAACAAGATCGATAAGAGAGGTTTGGTTGCTCATATATCCTTTGAAGATTTGAATGGATATCCAAGAGGTTTATAGTTATTATAAGGGGTCATAAAAAAAAATTTTGTGGTGTTATTTTCCCTATCCAATGTCAAATCTGCATGAACAAAACTTAAGAGCAAAAATGGCTAAAAACCCTTGGGAACCCTTGGATAAGGCCCTGATGAAGGAAATGAAGATGGAAATATACTATAATGGAATATTTTTCAAATAATTATGATTGGATATTTTAGGGGACTCTCTCAGGATACTCCCCATACTTTTAGACTGTATGGAATTTTATGGATGGGGTATAAAATAGGGTATTTATGACTATTTTATGCATTGTGTAGGTTCTAGGAGATTTAAAAAGATGAAATAAGATCTATAAGGAATATTGAGACTTAATATAACTCCCAATATTCATTTAATTATTTTTAAAAACTCCTAAGTGTGTTTACCAAATCTCTCATCTCAGCCAATCAAAACTAGCATAGTGAGCAAGATAGTGAGAAGTGTGAAAACTTAAAGTGGATGGATTTTTAAGGTATGTCTAATGAATATAAGGATATGGAGGGTATTTAAAAGTTTCATACATTCCCTTTTAGTAATTTTCATGGAAAATTTATGCCTTTTTTGGAATCCAAGTGTGTAAGGTGTGTGAAAGAGGATTTTTTTTTACTGGAGGCAATGATGGCTCACTTCTTAGAAGATTCTATATGATCAAGAATGAAACTAATGTATGGATAATAATGTATGCAACCCTTATCTTACATTCCAATAATTATACCTATCCCTAGTTAGTTTTGGGACGTTTAAATAGGTTTAAATCATGAAGGCCATTTTTTGAGCCAATAAAGGGGATTTCATGCCATATTTCAAGAGTTTCATGACTTGGGGTGACACTTATGATTATTAAATTTGCATGATTAGTTTCAAATTATCTTCTCATTCAAATGTAACTCATTTTATCATCTTTACAATTGTCCTTGTGACCTTTGGACTTATCCCTTCTCCTCTCTCTCTCTCTTAAGTTTTATAAGAACTAGCCATTTTGGCCTTTATAAATTATGATCCACTTGAGTATGGTAAATACCTGCTCATTTACATACCATAGATCAATAAATATAATTGATACTTACCTCTCCCATGAATATTCATAGTGTGTTTATTTTAATTATGGATCTCTTTTAGTGATGACTATGGTTTCCTTAGTATTGTTGTCTCATTCTCTCACCTATTTGTAGCTTCTTCTTGCAGGTCATGTGAAGTTTTATAAGAAGTGTCAAGGTTGAGTGAGTTAGCCTATTTAATAGTGTCATTCTAGACCTCTTGTCTATTCCTAATATCCTAAACATTCACCATAACCTCATAATGAAACACTAATGTGAGAAGATTCAAATTAGAGAAGTGTATGTCTAGTTAGTCTCTTATTCTCATGTGTAACATGCAGCTGATTGGTAGTCATCAACTAATTTCATGTATCACCTCCTTTAGGAAAGTTTAATATAATTTTTATCTCCCTCTTACCTTAAAATAATAGGTGTAGTAGTGATATATAATTGGTTTATCAATGGAGCTATTCCTATCTAGAGATTCACCTCATTCTTAGGCTACCTACATCCTAGCGGTGTTTCCATTGTGCCACTTGGATGAGTAAAACTGAGACATCTCCTCAATGGGTGAAAATCCAATTGACAATAGTTTTTTTCACACCTAGTGGGACTCATTATCTAATAAGTTTAAATATTTTTGGTGTTGTCTTTCAACACATCAGCCTTTAGAGGCATATATCCAAGCATCAATGGTGACTCTAAAGTTATATCAGCTAGTCAAGTAGCCCAAGATTTATTTTGAAGATTGTTGGTAATGTTTTCTTTACGTTCTTGCTTCCCAATAAATTTTCATGGATAATTTTTGTGTTGAGTATTGTTTTACACAAGTTGGTGAATTATTTCAAACTTATGGCATTCCTAATCAACCTTTATATGATTCTTATCAACCTTTACATGATCCTTAGCAGCGTTGTCATGATCCTTACTAGCTCCAATATGACCCTTATCAGATTTTTCATGAGTTGTATCAGCCCTATTGTACTCCTTATCCTCATGAATATTCCCATAAACTTCAAGAGAGACTTTTCCAAGAAAACCTAGCTAAGCAAATTGAGGGGTTAGAATTGAGAGTGGAATTGTTGAGTCAAGGTGTGATGGAAGGTTTAGGGAAAAAATAAGATCATATGCTCAAACACACCCCATATAATCTTCCTCAATAAATTCCTAAAGTTATATCATATTTCAATGAAGATATTTCCTAATGGAAGGCATAAAACCAAGTTATTTTATCCCAATATCTGCCTTCCCTTCCTCAAGAGTTTCCAAAAGGATCCCATACAATTCATTCTCAATCTGATTTTGAGTTCTATGTTCCACCTCTACCAACTAGTGCATCTTATCATCACCCTATAACCCTTTTCCCTAATGGACCTATGGCATGGGAACCTAAATAGGAGTATTTGGTTAAGGATAGTTTAGAACTTTTGCTTGAATAAAACATAACTCCTTGGCAGCCTCATTCGCCTAAGCCACCTAATTTGAAGATGCCTAGTCTTCTCATCACCAAAAAGGATAAGGAGATTGAATATATTTCAGCCCTTGAGAAGCTAATTTAGGTTATGAAAATTGAGATACAAATTGATATCCCTCAAGAGGACCTAAATGATAAATAAGAGGTGAGTCCTTATGCTAATAATGAGGAATGCCTTCCTTGTGTTAAATAAAAAATCTTAGATGAAGTCCTTTTGGATTCTAAAGAAGAGGATGAAAGAGATTTTCTTGTTATTTCCCTTCATGATTCTGATCAAAGAGAATACAAGTACTTGTGGTAGTACTTTGTAAGTATTTATATGATTTTGAGTCTCTCAAGGGGTCTACAATTTCCTTAGAGCTAATTGTAAGTGATAGTAAGCAAGATGACATTTTACAAAATGTCATAGATGAGCAAGAACAAGTTTCTAATCATCATTTGGAGGATTTTTTTGCAATCATTGGATCATGTTAAATACCTCTTAAAGTAGGATATGATCTATTCAAAAATGGAGAAGGTAGCCTTGACATTCAAGTGGGTATGCAAATAAGAATTAAATTTTCAATATTGTCCCTTCAGGAGGCATATGCATCACATTATGACATTGTTTAAATCATAAAAATGGGTTATCATCCTCTCAACCAATTTGGAGAAACACATCAACTTTTGAAGGATGGAGCAAGCTTCTATTAGCCTCAATATTGCAATGAATAAGAAACTACTCCTCGTGAAGCCATGCCTACCAAGGACATACAATTTGATCATGAGATGAAGACTGGGAAGAAATATGAGGTATGTATACAAATTTAATATAAATAAATTTACATTATATACCTATTTGAATATGGTCTACTTGAGAGCATGGCAAGTGAAGTTCAAAGGAATAGGTCTGATCTATCAAGTGTCCAATCCAAAGACTAACATGCTTGGAACTATCATGCATCTCATGAAGAAGGAGATGAAAGGAACTTTACTTTTGATCCTAGAAAGGGAGGCATGCTTAAGTGACATTTGTACATAGTGGTTTATTTTATTATTTTCCTAAGTTTTTTGAGCACATGTGTGTGTTTTTTTAGTTTTTTTTCTTTGCTTTATGTGTGTCCTTCATTTTGTGTGGTTGAGGTAGTCAATTGGTCTTGTCTTGATCAAATATTGTTGTCAATTGTCAAAGTATTATATTTGTGTTTCATACTTTATATGACTTCCTAAGCCCAATGGACTGATAAGGCTATTGGTCTAGTTAGCATAGCAAACATGCTACCCTTGTGAGTCACCAATTTATTGACCAAATCTGGTCCTATAGGTCAAATTGGGACCCCTATATGTAAAATATTGATCTTTATAGGTTTACAGGGGGTCTGATATTTTTTCATAGGGCATATCATATTTTATTTTAATATCATTTTAGCCTTGGTCTTAGTCTATTTAGTCAATATATCATTTTGAGTCATTTTAAAGGTCATAAAAGAGAAATAAATGAGTTATACGACCTCATTTGGAAATTTAAAGGTGTAAAAAGGTGATTTCATGTGACATGTGTCCTATTATGTCTTAATAAACTATTTATAACTAAAAAGTGGTAGGTTCTTTAAAAGAAAGGGCAAATTTATTTAAAAAGGAAGAATTTGGCACTTGTACAGCCCATAAGGGAGTGTGAAACGTGGTATAAGATCATGAGATGAATTTTAAACTTCCTTAGATACATTTACATTCTTGAATTACTCTGGAAGTGTCAAAATTGAGCTAAAAACTCCTTCACCCTTCCCTACACACAAAACTAGTCAATAGGTTTGTATTTGGTATGATCAACAAGAGAATTTTTAAGAAAAATTCTCTTGGACATGTATTATACACTTGTTAAAATTAAAATTTATGTTTGGTTGTAGAGGGATGATTACCTTTACTTTATGAACCATTCCTAATAAGTTGACCTATCCGATTTTCTTGCTAATATGTACACCCTATAGGTTTTGCCTTGGTTTGGACAAGTACATACAATTCACTTGTTAATGTTGTTTTTAGATGATTTTTACTCCATCATAAAATTATCCCCATGCTTATTTTAATTTTTCAAAGTGTTTGGATAATTCAAGTATATCAAAGTTGCAAGAGAAGCACCATTCTGTGTTACAGGTAGATTTTCACTATTTTCAAATCTCCAAGCTTTGGTAGTGATTCCATGGGATGATAATAAGTTAATTATCATTATTATAATGTTATTTTTATCTCTTCCCATCAAAATATCATATTCCAAATCATACTCCATGAGGGTGTAGTCATAAAACATCATGCAACTAGTTTGCTCAAAGATTGTCATACATAGTCAGCTAGGTGAGCTATGCAATATTATAAATCACATCCATGGAGTTATGAATATGATTTTTGAAAGGTTGAATACATTATCATGGTAGTAAAAATAAATAAAATATTATACTTTTTATAATAATGATTGTTATAGTCAATATACTACTTCTACACAGTCATTCCAATCTCATCTTCCAAAGCATACTCCATGAGGGTGCAGTCATAAAACATCATGCAACTAGTTTGCTCAGATAATTTTATACACAGTCATCTAGGTGAGCTATGAAAATTTATAAATCATGTCCATGGATTTATGAATATGGTTTTGAAAGGTTGAATACATTATCATGGTAGGAAAAATCACAAAATACTTCCACTTGTTAGAAGAATGACTATGACAGTCAATACAATATTTCTACACAATCTTCTACCATTAGTGCACATATATAGGTGATATCATGGATAAAATAATGTTGGGAAAGATAATTTGAGCTGATAAATGTCCTCAAAAATTAAGGAAATCTATTTTAAAGTTTTGAGAAGAGTTTAAAACTCATAAAAGGTCATAAAATATGAACATTGTCCACACTTGCACTTTGCTACCTGTATATGAAAATGACCACCTATAGGTGGCACTATAAGAGAGTTTAGGAATCATTTTTGATATTGGAACATGATTTATCCCTTCCTTGAATTTTTTATATGTTACATATACCATGGAAACTATGTTAGATCATTAGTCAAGTAGGTAGTCTTTATAGTTATGAGCAAAGTGAATGACTATTCATTCATGGAATAAGCCCCCAAAAGATGAAAATAGAGGTCCAGGGCCTTCATTGAGGTTTATCATACAAAATTGCATTGATTTAAAATATCTATAAGTATACTTGTCTTCAATCTCCCAAATAGGTCTATCAACTTGAAAAAGAAGAGAGGTGTTTGAGTTGAGGAGAGTGGTTTTCAAAAACCCTCAAAATGTTCTTTGAACACTAAAATTCCAAAGTGTTATCTACAAAAAGATGAGTCAATAATAGTTTTAGTTCTAATGAGTGGATTTTAATATTAATACTAGGTTAGAATGTATTGTTGAGCTAAGTAACATATACTTTTAGACACCTAAAGCTGGCCACCGATAACCTCCAACTAGGTTTTTGACCAATTTCCACCCAAAATACACAATTTGGCCTAAAAACACTAAAACATGATAAATGATGTGAAACAAACATATTAAAATGTTGATTTTGGCTAATTTATCCCTAAATTGGGTGATGCAATTTATGGGCTAGCTAACTTTGATCATATCAGTTTGAGTCAAAATGCCAATTTTGCACCCACGTGCTCTGGATTGCTCTTTCCTATCAAATATTCTACAAAAGATATGTGAATTTATTGTTTGTTTTTGGTAACATACTAAGTGGGAATATGGTTCCAATGCATTTGACAGTGACTTCTAATTCTAATCCAGTCAAATTTTGGACCAATAACAAGGCATTCTGATTAATTTGAGTAATTTGTGTACAAAGTGCTTAATCGTGATTAAGAGATAATTAACCCAAATCAAGGCTTAATTAATAATTCCATGGAAACTTGTTGAAAATTTATTTTTATAAATGAATATTTAATATCTACATCATCAAGTGACCTCATTTCTTGGGAAGACATCCCTAGGCCATAAATGCTACAAATATCAGGATTCATACCCTCCATGCCTCTTAATTGCCCCTTCTTCCAATGTCATGATAAGGATAATTACAAACTTAATTCCAAAAATTGAATTAATCCTCAACCACACATATCAATATTGAGATGGATGGTTGAGGTTGATTATGATCAAATCCAAAAATTTATAAATAAGAGGCCTCACAACATCATTTCTAAGCTTAATTTGTGTAAAGTTATAATGTAGGATTGGTTCCAAAAGCTTCAAACAACTAGTGTTACCATGACAAATTGATTCCAAGCCAAGCCAAGCCAAGCCACAAGCCAAAGGTGCCAAGGAGAGATGGAGGTATCCAATCTTCCTTTGTCAAGGACTTCATGAGCACAAGCTGAGCAAGCCACTACTACAAAGGCATTTGGAGCATCCAAGTAAGGTGAAGGAATTATTGTGTTTAATTCCTTGCTTTTTAGTTTTGTTTATAATTTTATTTTTTTAACTAAGCTCTCCCTAGTTTCTAAGCCTAGATATTTTATTCTATTAGTGTGTTTATTTCATTTTGTTTTTATTTTAGAACTAACACCATACTAACCATCCTCTCTTGAGTCAAATTCCTAGATTACATAATGGCACACCTGGTGGCACTAGATTCATCTCACACCTAAAGGAGATCCTTTTGCAACTTTAAAATATTGATTTGATCCTTTAAAACTCTTGAAAATTCATTTTCTAACTTTATTTTGCCATTTCTGGTTGCCATAGTTTTACATAATAATTGATGTCGATAGGAAATACTGACATCAATCGTTAACTTAACTGACATCAATCAGTAGAATTGACATCATTTAGATATCAATTAGATGTAACTAACATCAGTGGTAATAAATGACATTAGTCACTATTTTTTTATAAAAACATAGACCTGAGATCTATGTTTTCAAAGTTTATTATTTCAAACTCAAAATAGCTTCAAAGCTAAAGGACATGCTAACAATTTTGCTATAGGGCCAAGCTTGATATTTGTTTAAAACTTGTGTTTAAATCACAATTTCATGCTCAAAAATCAATTAAGAATCTTTTTTTGGGTATTTAACAAAGAATTTAGATGTTTTGGTGAATGTTTTAAAAGTTTACAACTAAGACCAAGGGGTCAAATGAACACCAAATATTTCATTTTGAGCTTAAAATTGAATACAATTTTCAATTCTTGTTTGCACTAGTTAATTAATCAAATATTTATTTGGAAAAAAGAGAAATTTTACGTGTATGCTCTTCCATTTATCCCTTATAGAGAACCCTTGGATTCAAAAGCACCATTACTATTGCAAGTAGCCTAGTCCAAGGCTTAGAAAGAAAGTCATCTAAAGCACTCCCCAAAAAATCATCAAAGTTTGGGTGATCTTGAAAATAACCCTAAAGTCTTTCTACTTTCATGCTTTATTAATTTATGCATCTTCACTTGTGAGGGGGAATTCATCACCTCCCACAAGTTATTTAGGGAAGCTTTAACCCAGGGTTTCATCTCCCAGCATTGACTTCATTTGGCTCCTTTAGAGTTGCACTTTGGACATCACACTACACTGAGCGAATAATAGGATGTAGTGGTTGCAAAGGGACTAGATCTTTTTACAACAATCCAAGTGATACGAACCCAAAATCCATGCTTTTATTTTACATTTTTTAGTGTGAAATCCACTATGTAATTGATTCCCGTAGAACATTAAAAACCTGATAGTTTAGTCAACCCCATTTTGACATACCCTTACTAGTATTTGGACAATTATACTTTGTATATTTTGATCATTTTTGCTTGGTATGTTTTAAGACTAAAACTTGTTTATTTGTTCATAAATACATGCCAAAACCAATTGGTCTATATGTCACTCTTTTGTCTAAAGAGACATTATACTGGCCATTTTACACCACACTTGTGCCTTGAAATTTTTGCTAAACTTGTTTATGTGTGTGTGTCATTTGAGTTACAGAGGGTAGTATTATGTTTCCCAAATCATGTCAAAACCATTTGTGCCTTTTGAGTCTTTTGAAACATAGCATTGACCACATTATTTGAGTATGCTTCCACCATTAGACTACTCAATTTGTTTAAAGACTAGTTTACCTTGTGCTAAAAGCCATTTGTTTCAAACCATGTCATGCATACCATTTGGACCATTGTCTTGTGTCGTCATGCTATCCAATATTGTCTAAATTGTTTGGTCAAATCCTAGTTTTCAACTTTGTATTTTTAATTAACCTTGTTAAGTTTGGATTCAAACATTAATTGAATTTTGTTTAGGCCTTAATTCATGGGGCTAATAAATAGATCTTTCTATTTTGGGTTGCATAACTTCAATTAATCGATTACCCAAATTTGAAAACTATTCATGGTTTGTTTGTTTAAAGCCTATCCTCATCATTGTTTGTGCCTTTATTTTTTAGAACACGTCTTTTCTCAAAGAGCCTTTTGTCTTATGCTTTATGCCAACTGATCATGTTTATGTTTGATTTCATGTGCCGAGTCTATGTCAAAGTTATTTCCAAACATGTTAGATTAAATCAAATCACATCATGCCTATTTATTTGAGCCTAGATTTTGACTCCATGTTTGGATAAAAGACTTAGCAACTCAACTTTTCTCTTTCCTATTTTAGACCTTGTTTGGAACACTTTGACCTAGACCTTTGGCATGCTAGTTTTTATTCAGATGCTTGACCTTTTATGTGTATGAAATTTGACATTAGACATTTGAATTTAGACTATTTTATGCCAAATATTCACACAAACCATTTTGGAGATACAACTCCAGTTCCAAACCAAATTGGAAATACAACTCCACCCGTTCGACGAAGTTGGACCAAGTTTGAACCATTTGTCCTTTGGATCATTTTCAAGATTTTGTAGAACTTTAAGCCTTTTTTTTTTTTTTTGAGATTTCATCATTTATGCAGATATGTCTCATTACACTTATATTGGAGTCACTTCCAATCTAACTTATGATAGAATGGCCACATAAAATGACTTTTATGGTTTTATTCAAGACCCCAATGATGCTAATATGGTTTGTAAGATAGATTTCTAGCCACCTCATATTAATCATTCATGGGAACAAAGTCACAAAACAAATTACAATCTAAATCTAGAACTTTGTTGGTATGAAGAGGCTTGTGAGGAAGACTTTGAAGACCCAACTACAGATAATGTTGTTTTGGATGCAAATCCATACCCTCTTTTCAATAATTAGTACAAGGAACATAGTCAAGAACCAGCTTATGAGCCAACTCAAAACTAGGATGATATGGTTTATGAGGAAGACTTGGATGCTTTGGCTTATGTGAGTATTCAAGCTCCACCACATCATACCATTTCTATCCCAAGACCATAATGTCACACTATTTCCATATCAAGACCTCATCTTTTGGTTTGTGTGAGCAACCAAGCTCCATAATGCCCAACCATATCTATATTAGGACCTCATCCTTTGTTTTGTGTGAGAAATCAAGCTCCACAACAGCCCTTCATCATTTCAGGACCTAGTCCTTTAGCTTTTACAAGCAATCAATCCCCAAAACACCTTATCATTACCATTTTATGACTTTGTCCTTTGGCTCATGCAAGCAATCATGCTCCCCAAGGCCCTACCATTATCCAAACACAAGTCATTCCTCATCTAGTACTAATCATTAAAAGACCAATATGTGTTTACAACTAGTATTTTTCAACTTGTTATAAACCAAGGCCAAGAGAACTAACCAATACAAGATGTTTCTATTGAATCAATCATTTATGATAAGTCAACCTATGATAAATTACTTATTGATCCTATACCAATTATTGAGAAGTCTCACTCTAATGATCCAATCTTTATTGAGTCACTTCTTAATGATTATAACTACCTTTGGGCAAATCATTACCTTAACTATATGCTTATTTTTAAATATCCTCCTATTGACAAGCTAGTCTCTAAGGAGTTGTCTCTTGACCTTTTTTCCCATTATAGAGGAGACTCACTTTGACAAACTAGTCTTTGTGGAGCCCATTATGCCATTACAAGCCATTACTTGTCCAAAACCAAATATTTAACAAGACATCATTATAATAGAGTACCCATCAGATGAAGAATATGAATCTAAATCAACATTAGTCTCAACATCAGATTCAGAGTCCCTTGAGTTAGAATCATATTCAGATATAGAATACATTCATGACTATTACAACATTGGTTATGCATGCCTTGTAGATTAGTTTGAATACATTTGTGATCCTTCTATAGTTTTTGAAGATGAATACTTTAACTTCGATACAAGTTATCCTATTATCTTCTAAGAGGATTGTGCAACCTCTCCCCATTCCATTACCATTCCATAGGCCATTACCATCAACCTAGATAACCATATTATTGGCATTCCATCTCCCATAAGTGTTGATTGGGATTGATATAATCACACTTTGTTGAACTACATCCATGGTGACATAGCAATTGAAGAAGAGTAAGGAGGTGAAGACCACATTCATGTAGTAGAAGAATATTCTTCTAGTGATACCTTTTTGAAGGTGCTAGGGGATAAGCAAAGATCAAACTCAACATCTTTTAGTGACACTTTTTTAGAAGTGCTAGAAGAAAATTAAATTCCAAAACCAATGTTCATTAGTGAAACCTTCTTAGAGGTGCTATGGGACAATCAAGACAAATTTATTGGTGAAAACCTATTTGAGGCACCAATAGCTGAGCACAAAAGTTCTTCACTACTTGATGAATACAAAATCAAAGATCAAATCAAAATAGCTTCTTATCTATAGCCTAATTAGATGGTAGCTACTCTTAAGGTCAAAAAATAGAAAAATCTAGTGGTCCTATAGAGAGAATAAGTCTTTGGCCCCACCACAACTAATATTATGTTGAATCTAGTATCAATAATATTATGTGTGATTGAAAGCCCTGATCTTCATTTGCTCCCCACCATTCCACATTCTATTATCATTTTCCATTCCATTTCACAATCAAACCTACCATCCGTTATTTGTCCTTGTTTACCATCCATGACCACACTTTCCTTTGTAGAGGCTACAAAGATACCTTATCTCGATGCTTGAATGAATCAGAATCAATGACCAAGGAAGAACACAATATCATTTTTGACAACTAAATATGTAGGCCATTTTTCATAGAGTAGCTATTTAGACAAGGTGTAGGATAGCAATTAACATGATTTAGTATTTTGTTTGTAACATTTATTGATTAATATGTGCATCTCCCAATTAGTAGGAATAAAAAAATCAAAAAACACACCCAGGCCAGAAACATGTACCATATCATTTCACATAGCCATTACCATTATTACATAACTATTTGCCATTGTTCTATATTCTTACCATTCACCCCATCACTTGGGGGCAACCTTATTGCCATTTTATCCAATATATCTAGACCATCATTATCCTTAGAAATGCCATACCATCCTATCATGCCATTCTTATCTAGACCAAAGCCTATTTTTAGCCATTCTACCCAATCCTATTTTGATCTTGGTTCATTTAGTTATTGCCACACATTTTCATGGAGGGATTCTAATCAAGTTTAAACAATCAATATAATCCATATTTACAATGATAGTATATGAAAGTAGTGTGATAGTTGATCTGGCAAGATATCTTTCATCCTATCCACATTTGTTTATGTGAGCTTGATTATAACTGCCTATGAGCAAATCAGTGTCTCACTAGTCTTTCTACTAATTATAACCACCTATAGGAAAATTAGTATCATTGACCTATTCCATTATGTCCTAGTTATAGCTACCTATGGGAAAACTAGGGGAAACACTTATTTATCATGCATTATTGCATCACCTTGCCATCATTGTTTTCATTTGACTAGTTATTTATCAAATTTGAGAACTTGTTGGGACCTAGTTGGTTTTTATCTACCTTTTGTGTGGATGTAATTACTATAACTTTAGGTCATTTTAGGACTATGTAGGTCATTCTCAATTCATATTGAGGTCACCTCAGTCCCCCTTTCCATATGCTCTCACCATTTTGTGAGTAACCTAAGCCAAATGCTCTCACCATTTTGTGAGTAGGTATCTTGTCATTCTTGATCGAGTTAAGATACCTCAAAATGCCAAAAACATTCATAAAATTTTAAAATCCCAAAAATAATTGTCCTATCTAAGCCTAGTCAGTTATCCTTGATCCACCTTACTAGGGCATGGTCATGTTAGGATGCTTTATTTTGATTTTGTTTTCAGGCTTTTTATTTATTTGTTTGTTATTCTATTTAATTATTTGTTTTTTCGCATGCCTATTTATTTGCTTTCAATACTATTGCCTTGACTTAGTCTATATGTGTTCATTAGGTCATTCCTTGCACACATTATTCTTAAGTCTATCCATATTCATATGTCAACATTTTCATCATGGTTTTTATCATTGGTGCATTATTTTCAAGTATTTATTGGATATCGAGAGTCAGTACTTATGTATATTTTTGGCTAAGTATTCATGGTGTTCTATCATAAAGCCTACCATCACATGCTATAGAAAAAATTAGCTTCAAGAAGGTCTACAATCAATGGAGCCATAAAATTTTCTCATTGGCACCTTGGTAAATCCTCCTACCTACCTTGATCAATATTAGCCCATTGGCCATTATAGTTGTGTCATTATTAATCAAGATGACCATCTCCTCATTGGTAGGTATAACTGAATCATTCACAATGATCAATCTTATTCTTCTATTCATCTCTTTCATCACTTTGCACCCACTCATCTTTAATCTATATTCTGGGTCATATCCTTGAATTATTCTTGCTAATTAGCCCTAATTGGGGCATAATCATCTTTAACCAATCTAGGTCCTCTTAATGATTATAACCACCCACGGGAAAATAATTATTTTGACTTTTATTACTGATTATAATAACTTTTGGGCAAATCAACATCCTTTTTACATCAATGCATGCAAGAATTTTCTCATTTGGATTAATCTCAACCACAAGTTAATTCCACCTTTCTTCTTATTTATTTTCAAGGGACCATCCATCAACATATGTGATGGCCACTCCCTTGAGGGGGCATCATCACAGGCTTCCCAAAACCATTTGGAGCTTTATTCTTCAACCATCATCTTCTTTTTGGCATTCAGGCCATTTCTCATTCTTTGAGAAGACATTACTTTGCCTATAGTTTGTAACATCTTCCCAAATAGGGGCACACTATAGACACCTAAAAATAGCCATGAATAACCTCTAACTAGGCTTTTGACCAATTTCCACCCAAAATGCACAATTTGGCCTAAAAATACTAAAACATGCTAAATGATGTGAAACGGACATATTCAAGTGCCGATTTTAGCTAGGGTATTCCTAAATGAGGTAATGCAATTTATGGGGTAGCTAACTTTGATCAATTAAAGTCAAAATGCCAATTTTGTACCCACATGCTCTAGATTGCTCTTTCTTATCAAATTTCAACATTCAATCCAATCCATGTTTATAATGATAGTCTATGAAAGTAATGTGATAGTTGATCTGGAAAGATATCTTTCATCTTATCCACATTTGTTTATGTGAGCTTGATTATAATCACCTATAGGCAAATCAATGTCTCACTAGTCTTGATACTAGTTATAACTACCTATGGACAAACTAGTATTATTGACATATGCCGTTGTATGTTATTTATGTCCAACTATGGGAAAACTAGGGGAAACACTTGTCTATCATGCATTGTCGCATCACCTTGCCATCACTATTTTCATTTGACTAGCCATTTGCTAGATTTGAGAGCTTGTTGCAACATAATTGGTTTTTCTCCACTTTTTGTGTGGATGGAATTAGTATAATTTGAGGTCATTTTAGGACTATGTAGGTCATGCTCAATTCATGTTGAGTTCACCTCAATCCCCCTTTCCATACACTCTCACCATTTTGTGAGCAACCTATGCCAAATGCTCTCACCATTTTGTGAAAAAGTATGTTATCATTCTTGATCAAGTTAAGATAGCTTAAAATTCCAAAAACATTCATAACATTTCAAAAATCCAAAAATAATTGTCTTGTCTAAGCCTAGTCAGTTATCCTTGATCTACCTTACTGGGGCATGGTCATTGTTAGGATGATTTCTTTTTCTTTTGTTTTGAGGCTTTCTATTTATTTGTTTATTTTGGGTTATTTGTTTGTTTTTATATTTAATTGTTTGTTTATTTGCTTGTCTATTTGTTTGCTTTCAACACTATTTCCTTGTCTCTCTCAGTCTATATGTGTTCATTGGGTGATTCCTTGCACACATTATTCTTGAGTCTATCCATATTCATTTGTCAACATTATCATCATGGTTTTTATCATTGGTGAATTATTTTCAAGTGTTTATTGGATATTGAGAGTCAGTCCTTATGTATATTTTGGCCAAGTCTTCATGGTGTTCTATCTTAAAGCCTACCATCACATATTATAGAAAAAATTATCTTTAATAAGGTCTAGAATCAATAAAAGATGGTCTAGAATCAATAGAGTCATACAAGCTTCTCCTTGGCACCTTAGCAAATCCTCCCACCCACCTTGATCAATATTAACCCATTAGCCATTCTAGTTGTGTCATTGTTAATTAGTTTGAGCATCTCCTCATTGGTAGGTACAACTGAATCATTCACCTTGATAAATCTTATTCTTCTATTCATCTATTTCATAAATTTTCACCCACTCATCTTCAATCTATATTCCAGGTTATATCCTTGAGTTATGCTTACTAATCAACCCTAAATGGGGCACAATCATCTTTAGCCATCTAGGTCCTCTTAATGATTATAACTGCATATGGGAAAATCATTATTTTGACTTTTATTATTGATTATAAAAACCTTTGGGAAAATCAACATCCTTTTTACATCAATGCATGCAAGCATTTTCTCATT
Organism: Torreya grandis; assembly: GCA_037957365.1. Lineage (NCBI taxonomy): Eukaryota > Viridiplantae > Streptophyta > Pinopsida > Cupressales > Taxaceae > Torreya > Torreya grandis. The sequence continues at coordinate 181,941 of JARHVA010007032.1, forward strand.
TGGATTAATCTCAACCACAAATTAATTCCACTTTTCTTCTTGTTTCTTTTCGAGGGACCATCTATCAACATATGTGATAGCCACTCCCTCAAGGGGGCATCATCATAGGCTTCCCAAAACCATTTGGATATTTTTTCTTCAACCATCATCTTCTTTTTAACATATGTGCCATTTCTCATTCTTTGAGAAGACATTGATTTGCCTATGTTTTGTAACATCTTCCTAAACAGGGGCAAACTATAGACATTGCTTTACCTATGATTTGTTGATAACTTCCAGCCAAGATTTTGACCAATTTCTACCAAAAAATGCACAATTTGGCCTAAAACACTAAAACATGCTAAATGATGTGAAAAAAACATATTCAAGTGCTGGTTTTGGCCAGGGTATCCCTAAATGGGGTAATGTAATTTATGGCCTAGCTAACTTTGATCAGATCAGTTTGAGTCAAAATGCCAATTTTGCACCCACATGCTCTGGATTGCTCTTTCCTATCAAATATTCTACATAATATGCGTGCCTTTGTTATTTGTTATTAGTAAAATCCTAAATGGGAATAAGGTTCCAATGCATTTGACAGTGACTTTCAATTCCAATCTAGTCAAATTTTGGACTAATAACAAGGCATTCTAATCAATTTGAGTAATTTATGCACAAAGTGCTTAATCATTCTTAAGATCTAATTAACCCAAATCAAGGCTTAATTAATAATACCATGGAAACTTGTTGAAAACTTTTTTTTATAAATGAATATTGAATATCTACATCATCAAGTGACCCCATTTCTTGGGAAGACATCCATAAGTCATAAATGCCACAAATATGAGGATTCATGCACTTCATGCCTCATCAATGCCTTCCATTATGCTCTCCATACCTCTTAATTTCCCCTTCTTCTAATGTAATTATTAGGATAATTACAAAATTTATTTTAAAAATTGAATTCATCCTCAACCACACATCTCAATCTTGAAATGGATTTGTAAAGGTACTTCATGAGCACAAGCTGAGCAAGCCACTACTACAAAGGCATTTGGAGCATCCAAGGAAGGTGAAGGAATTATTGTATTTGATTCCTTAATTTTTATTTGTGTTTATCATTTTATTTTGTTAACTAATCTCTCCCTAGTGTTTAGGCCTAGAGATGTTATGTTATTAGTGTGTTTATTTTATTTTGTTTTCATTTTGGAACTAACACCATACTAACGATCCTCTCTTGAGTAAAATTCCTATATCACAATACTTGCCATGGAAAATCATTAAGGAGGTTCTATAAGAGTATTTTTCATTCACCAAGGATGAGTTAGTCCATATAAATGGCATAGACATAGTCACCTACAACCAACCAAAAGTGAAAGTTTGAGAAGGTGTTTCTTTCTTGTGAACCTAAAGCATAGTCACCTTGGAGCATGATGTGGAAATTTTTTATAACAAATACCATTAAGATGGGTTTATGTATTATGTTTTTGGCCTCATATACACCTACATGTATGCCTAATTCCAAAATTGTTCACCTATAGCAGACTTTGACTCCTATACCTTCCATGAGAGAGGTTTAAGCATGGAGATACCTACATTGTTCATGAAGGATGATTTAAAATGACTCAAAAAGACATAAAGTGGATCATGGGTGATGTTTTATATGTTATAAGGTATTTTTTTTAATCCAAAAAACCCCTGCTCTATCATATATAGTCAACTACAATCAATTATAGATGACAGTGATCTAGTTGATGACTATCCTAGGTCTTTAGCATGGCAAACACATATTATAAGTAACTAAAATAACTATGAGGTATAATTAAGGGTCTAATAAGACCTTATACTAAGGTAATCATCTCCAAAAATTATGATTTACACCTATAAGTAGGGGGAAAATGTAGAAAGGGTCAGCCTACCAGTCAGGCCCAACCAAGTAAGGGTATGTTCCAAGGTACAAGCATGATTTATAAGGGTTTATGAATATTTTTAATGTTCTCACCATGTTATAATTTACATATCATCAGCTTGTTAGTAAATGAAGAAAAACATAGGACCTTTTCAAATACAATACATAGCCTATACTCCAAACACTGCACATAGTCTATCTTCAAATAGTCTGCCTTGGAGATCTAAGATGTTTGCAAACAAAATGACTTGAGAAAAGGCTAAAAATTGGTGAATAGTGTATACATAAATTTTATAACCCTCTCAAACATTCAAACTATCTAATTAAATAGGGGAAGTACCCTCTATTTTGTCTTAGACAGAGGGTACTTCCCTTTATGCATAAACTTGTAATTTTGGAAAATAGAGATAAAAGGATGAGTTAGGACATATTTACACTTTTTAAGAAGGAATATAAAGTTTAAAAAAACCTATGTAAATCATGGAAACATCTCAAAAAGTGAGGAATCCAAATAAGATGGTCTAGACCCTCAAACTTGTAGGGAGGCCTACTAGGCAAAGTTTAGGACTAGAGTTCAAATGAGAGGTCACCTTTAATTATAGCATGAGATAAGATTTACAACCAATTGGAAAATGTTTATAGGATTAATTTGGATATTTATGAGCTATTTTAATTCAATGAAGTCATAAATAAAGCTACTTTTGGCTCAAAACCATATCATGTCCTATGCAAATGAGAAAACAAGCTCGATAGGAGAGGTTTGGTTGCTCATATCTCATTTTATGATTTTCATGGAGATCCAATAGGTTTATATGTGTTATGAGGGGTCATAAAAACCCATTTTGTGGCATTATTTTCCCTATCCTATGTCAAATATCCATGAACAAAGCTTAAGGGCAAAATGGCCTAAAACCCTTTTAAACCCTTAGATAAGGACTTAATGAAGGAGAAGAAGATGGAAATATGATCTAATGGAATAGTTTTACAACAATGATGATTTAATATGTATGGTATTCTCTTAGATTACTACCCATACTTTTGGACTATATAGAATTTTACAGGTGGGGTACAAAATAGGGTACTTATGACTATTTTGTGCATTGTGTAGGTTCTACGAGGTTTCAAAAGATGAAATCAACTTTTTAAGGAATATTTAAACTTAAGATAACTACCCATTCCCATTTAATGCCTTGTAAAAAAACCTAAGTGTGCCTACCAGAGCTCTCATCTCAGTTAGTCAAACTAGCATAGTGAACAAGATAGTGAGAAGTGAGAAAACTTCTAGTGGATGGATTTTTAAGGTATTACTGATGCCTCTAAGACAATGGAGGTTATTTCCAAGTGTCATCCACTAAATTTAATTAATTTTCATGGAAAAATAACTCCTTTTTGGAAACCAAGTGTGCAAGGTGTGTGAAAGAGGAGTTTCATTGACTACAAGCAATGATGGCTCAATTCCAAAATATTCTAGATGATCAAGAATGAAACCAATACATGGAGAAGAATTTTTGAAACCATTACCTATAAATATAATAATTATACCTATCCATATTTATTAAAGTTACATTCAAACAAAGTTAAATCTTGAAGGCAGTTTTCTGAGCCAACAAAGGGGATTTCATGACAAATTTCAAGAGTTTCATTACTTGGGGTGACACTTGTGCTTCCTAAATTTTCATGATCAGTTTCACATTCCCTTATAATTCACATGTAACTAATTTTATCAGTTTGATAAGTGTCATTATGACATTTTCACTTCTTTCTTCTCTTCTCTCTCAAGTTATATAAGAACCAACCATTTTTACCTTTGTAAATTATGCTCCACTTGAGTATGGCAAAGCCCTACTCATTTTCATACCATGTATCAATAAATATAAATAATTTTTACCTATTCCATGACTATTCATAGTTTTTTTACTTTAATTATGGATCTTACTTAGTGATGACTATTGTTTCCTTAGTATTGTTGTCTCATTCTCTCACCTATTTCCAACTTCTTCTTGCAGGTCATGTGAAGTGATCTAGGAAGTGTTAAGGTTGAGTGAGTTATCCTATTCAATAGTGTCATCCTAGACCTCTTATTTTGTCCTCTTATCTTAAATAATCATCATAACGTCATAATGAAACACTGATGTGAGAAGATTCAAACTATAGAAGTGTATGTCTAGTTAGTCTCTTGTTCTCATGTGTAATATGCAATTGGTTGGTAATTATCAAATAATTTGGTATATCACCTCCTTTAGGATAGTTTTATTTTATTTTTCTCTCCATTTTCCCTTAAAATCATAGGTTTAGTATTGATCTACAAGTTTTACATCAAAGGAACTAGCCCTATCTAGAGATTAACCTCATTCTTAGGCTACCCACAACCTAGCGGTGTTTCCATTGTGCCATTTGGCTGAGGAGATCCAAGACATCTCCTTAAATGGTTAAAATCCAAGTGACAATAGTACCTTTACATCATTCTTGGAAGATAGTTTTATACATTTTCTAAGATGTGAAATGTGTTTTAAAAATCTTAAAAGGTGTGCTTGTATTTATTCGAACAAATGATGAGGTAAAATAAGACTATAATAAAAGAAGTGGCATAGTACCACACAAATATAATAAAGTGGCTATGAATTTACTCAACTTTGGTGGGTTTAAATCATCAAATTAAAAGATGCTAAGATAATTTTATAACCTAAAGTGTAGGATAACACAATAAACTTAGGTCAAAGATATGTCAATACCATAAAATCTAGATACATCTATGATGAGTTGAAACTATAAAATTATAAGGTATTTATAATTAAGAAGATAATAATTAGAACCAAGAAGATTAAAATTTGAATCAACAGAAGAACTCCTAAGTATAAAGTTAAAACTAAATGGGCAGCACAACACCACCACATGGAAATAGGATGTAGAATGGTCTAATAACTTAGAACATGAGTGAATGCAAGATAATATATGTCCATAATGAGAACAAAATGATGATGAGTCTAGTTAATGGCCTTTAATACAAATGGGAAATCATAAAAGTTACTGAAACCAAGTGCAAAGGGTAAATTTATAACACCTTGGATCAGAACTTAAAAAGCTGAGATTTGAAATTTAGATGAAAATGAACAAATTTGAGATTTTTGAAAAGTGGGTAAATGAGTATATTAGATGAAAATGAACAAATTTGATATTTTTGAAAAGTGGGTAAATGGTCTATACTCAAATGGATAACATAACAATATTGTTTGAAAAACACAAACATAATGTTTTAAATGAAAATTTGAAGAAGGAAAGAAATGATTTTAATTTGGTCAATGTAATGCCTCTTTGTTTAAATATAATGGTGTATAACAAAGTGTTTGGTTTATTGACATGTTTTATATTTTACACAAACATTTTTAGACTAAAAAATACCATACAAGTAAAGAATAAAATGAAAACATGCCGAAGTGTAATGTCTTAAATCCTAAAACTGATAAGATTGCATCATAATGAAAAATTCTATCTATATACATGCTCTTGAGAGGATTTTAATTGTTAATCCAAAACTAAAAGTTCATGAAAAGTAGGGTTTTTAAACCCCCTCTTCTCTCAAGAGTTTATATAGTGATATGGAACTTTGGGATACTCTCCATGCATCAATAGTATATCCACAACAAGTGGGGTTGTTCTAAAACTAAATTTTTGCACATCTAAATGGTCTCAAATGTGGATAACACTAGAGATGCTCATGTAAATTGGATCTATGTCAATTATATTATTGTGAAAAGGTTTTGTAATTTTCACAACCACTACATCTATTAATTCCTTAGTATATTGTGATGTCCAAATTGCCCTACGATTCAAGTCTAATAACCACTAACAGAGCTTATTTTAACCACTCAAAAAAAGCATCCTAGTGGGTCAACCTCAATTTATATATCCCAATATTGATTCGTATTAAAATGATGCCATGAGATGAATTAATGGGTCAATGCTTCTCTAGAGAACTCATGAGGAAGCTATAAATTCCTATTCATAAGCCAAAGTGAATAAAAATAAAGAGAAATGAAAAGAATTTATGGTCATTTTAGGATCACCCAAAACATACAAATTTTAGGAGGGCCCTAGAAAATTTTCTTTCATGCCTTTGGACAAGGCACCAAATGTAAAAAATGAGTATTTTTGGTTACCCAAGTTCCCTAAAGGGATGGGGAGAGCATATGCACAACAATCATTTTTATAAAAGAACAAAAAACTTCAATAAACAAGCATGAAAATAGAACTCTTAAGAGTGTTTATCTAATGTGATAGTTCATTTTAAGGCACAAAAATGAAGTATGAATGAAATTTTCCTTTTATTTACTTATTGAAATGGAGACTACGTGACTTAAATCCTGAAACAAAGATGTTAAAAGTCTAAAATAAATGTGTGAATTGTTAGAAAATACTTTTAGCTTGATGTTGTAAGTCTCCTTTTTCTTGTGTAGGTTGATCTCACCATTTCACATAAAGATCTCATCATTATTCAGTGCATTCCAACCATTCCACATGGAGATCCCACTAAAAGATAGAACAAAGAAAACACTAGTTTGTGGTCTCATCATTTGATAGGTTAATATTACTGATTAGTAGGGAAAACTCACCAAAGCACAGGTCAATCCCACTAAAATGATAAAAATTGATTAAAATAAAATAATATTAACTTATCAATTTTTGGCCTAAAGCTATCTCACTTCTTCACAAGGCAATCTCACTAATCTATAGTGCGATCTTGATAATCTATAGTGCATTCCCACCATTCTATAGAGTGATCCCATTGATTCATAGTATGATATTGCCAATCTTGAAAAATACATAGGTAAATAAAAAGTGTATAAAATTGATTCCTCCATTTTCATATGCGTTCATACCATTTCATAGGGTGATCTCACCAATTATGGTTGATCTTGTTGACTTCCAGAGTAATCCCATTATTTTATAGGTCATTCCTATCATTTTTATCAGAATCCATAGAAATGTAAAATGAGAGAAAAGGAAGTGCAAAACATCCTCCAAAGAGTTTCTAAATGCAAAACTAGAAATATTAAAGACTTATGTGAGGTGTGAGTCCCATCGAGCATGCCAAAATTTAGATTAGGATTATAATATGCATTAGTCCATGAGTTAGTCATGAAAATATCTATAATGAAGCACATAGATAATAAAACATCAATCCCACTCCATCATGGGGTGTTGCAAATGAATTCTAAGAGCTATTTAAAGAAGGAATACTACCAAACCTTCCAAATAACATCCCTTCTTCCAAGAGTGGCCAAAAAACATGTTTTTTCTAAGATTTTGTGCTCCAAGTCTTCATAAATTATGAGTAGCATACTCCTCCATCACTTTCTAGTGCACCAATGGCTTAGGCTCACAAGATTTGTTTGATTTGTGAAAATCAGTGAATATTTTCTATACCAATTTCATCATAGTAAGTTTTTATATCTAAAGCTTAAAAATAGTGGTTTTGGCTCACTTATTTATAGCTTTTCAAGATTGTTCATAATCAACCATGACCATCCATCTTGAGATCAAAATGTGTGGCCATGTATCAATTCAATGTTGGAGGGATAAGCCATAAATATTCCCATTAATATTTGGAACAAGGGGGTATTGATGAGGCATGGAAGAGCTTAATATTGATATTTGTTTCATTAATGGCCAATGGATACCACCCGTTGATGATGTCATGGGATGATGCAGATTTAAGGAATGAATTTACAACAAATATATTTTCAATAACTTCCATTGTATTTTCACTTAGGCCCTTGATTTTATTTATTTTGCTTAAGTGACTTTGATTTATTTTCTAAAATTCTTTATAAATTTATCACACAAATAACTTGGTTGGAAATGTCATTTTAAAAAGTCATAATTTGACTGGAATATAAGAAAAAGAAGGTGTCAATTGTGTGTAGAACAATAGCCGAATTAGGGCACTATGGACATGAAATAACACATGCACATGACATGTGCTTCTAAATTAAAAGAATTCAATGGTTCAAACTGTCATTTTGCATGGTTAAAATTTGAATTAAAGTGATTTGAGAAAAGATAATAATCACATAATATACATTTCCCCATTCAGGGATACATTAGCCTAAATAATCACCTGTACCTAATAAGTTTGAACCATTTAGTGCATTTTAGTGATTTTGGCCTAGATTGCACATTATCATAGAATGTTGCTTAGATTGAAAATTTAAGCACAATAGTGATGGGAATTGGATGTCTACAGTAGATACCCCCATGTGCCTATTTAAGGAGAGTAGTTACTTCTTATAACATTACATAAAGGAGTAAGGTACCTCATGTGTTATGATAATATAGGGTGTTGTATCAAAGTACATATTTATATGATTGTTTAACAATCCATGTCTTTTCACAAGAATATAACTCTAGAGGGTAGGTATGATGCTTAATTAATTGGATGAGGTTTTTGTACCATAATCTCTATCGAATGGTGACAACTTTGATGTGACAAATTAAAGAGTCATTTTTATTTTGTATATAAAAAGGCTACTTCATCATTTGGATAAGGAATTGGGAATCACGAATAAATTGATGAGGATGAAATATAGATGTTGATGAAGTGATAGAATAATATATAGTTTTTTTCTCTCATGGGATTGGTTCAATGGTAAATGAAACAAATTCATTGGTAAATATAGTGTAAATTTGATGATATGTTATAAGATTTTCATTTTTACATTTATAATCTCCACTAACTTGATGACATATGAGTTTTGAGACACCTAAAGTGTGTAAGTATGGGATATCTAAATAAATCATGGTTTCCATGCCTAATATAAGTTATTCATATTACACTATCTTATTGGTGACATCAAAGGTTAATTGAAATACTAGAGGTATGATTTTCCCATGATAATTTATTAAAACATAGCTTGCCACAGCTCCTTGAAAGATATTTATACCATTAAAATGAAGTGTCCAAGATTATTCAAGTAAGTCAATGGCAATATATAGTAAGTCTTCAATGAATACTTTAGATTAAGTATAAGATGGAGGAGGGTCAATTTTGTTATGGTTATTTTCCTCTGATTAGCTATGAAAATAATATTTGAGTGAAATTGCTTGGTTAAGACCTTCAATATAAAAAAAATCATCAAGAAGAGTATATTGAAGGTGATTAGTAGCTAGTAGGGAAATCACCACAAGTTGATTTATGATGACCTGTCATTTGACATAATTTTGTTTAACAATTCGAAGATTAAATTACATCAATAGGACCATCCATTTTCCAATTCTATCTTTACATAAGAAAGCTTTAGATTAAAAGTGATGAAGTGAATCAAAGTGAATAATGACATAAGTAGTTTGATAAAGCATATAATGATATATATTTTTAGTTTCAAAATAGATAGTTAGACAATCATGTTCTACTTTTGTATAACATTTTTCATAATTTATTAGTGCTCAACTAATATAGTATATGTCACATTCTCTACCAATTTCATCTTGTCGAGGGAGCATTTCCCCAACTCAAAATGGGGTAAAGGATGTATAGAAGATTAATGAATGATAATTTGAAGGTGATCTAAGATTAGGAGGATGAATTAAGGATTCTTTCATGCTATCAAATTATTTTTGTCATGATTTTATCCATTCTAGATCATTTCCTTTTCAAATAAGGGAATTAACAAAGTGTTTAGGGTAATCTATTTATAGAAAAAATAAGTCAATTACCCCAAGTTTCCAAAGGTATGTTAATATATATAGAATTGAGAGAGGGATAAGCATGTTGATAACATCTTTAATTTTAAATGGATCAACATGATTACCTCAAGATAAGAATAAAAAACCTAATAGTTTACTAGAAGTAACACCAAATAGAAATTTTATGCAGTTAAGTCTAACTTTGTATTTGATGAGTAGACCAAATATGATAGCTAAATCATGAAGATGAGTATCATGATGTTTAGATTTATAAATAATAACATCCACATAAGTTTTTGTCAGGATCTAGGAGCACAAAGCTCTGATACCAACTGTCAGGTTCTTCCTTAGAGCACAATTGATTACCTTTGTATAAGCAACTAAACACAGAATTAAACCAGAAGTAATATGTAACTAGAATTTAGAAATAGCAGAGAATATGAGAGACAATACAATATTGTATTAACACTCTTCTAGAAGGAAATACAATGAATAAATCACACTCTTCCCACACCTCTTGGGTGTATAGTAATTCTCCCTCAAGAGTTCTCTCTCTCTCAATCAATTACAAACCAACTCAAACACAGAGTTGTTCCCTCTTCAAGTTTAATCTTGAAGACCAACAGAAGTTGAATGAAGATTCAACTTCTCTTTTATTCTTGGCTTTGATAACATTTCCACAGGGTTCTTATCCTTTCTGGCCTCTATGACTGCAACAACCTTTTGCATCTTTGAAATCCAGCTAATTGCCATACCACCAACAGTGAACACATATCTTGTGGTGCTTCTCCTATCATCCAAGTCACCTACCATATTCAAATCTACATACCAATGTAGAGAAGTTCTTAACCCTGCATAGCATAAATACCTACTGCTGGTCCCTCTTAGATACCTTAGAATCCATTGAACTGCTTTCTAGTGCTCCTTTCCTGGATTGGCCATTAACTTGCTGACAACTCCCACTGCTTGGGCTTGCTCAAGACCATATAACTTAGCCTTCTATCTCACCTATCCATTCTCTCCTTTCTTTAACCTAGGAATCCATTCATCTTTTAGTGCTTTCATCTCAGCTGGAAACTCTACCAAATCTCTCATTTGGTTCTTTCCCAAGGAATCAATTTCCTCATTCATGCCATGCTCCCACTGTTTCCTAGATTCTACCTGCATTGCCTCTTCAAAAATTCTTGGTTTTCCACCATAAATGAGAAACAAGTAGTATAAAGAAGGGGAATAATGAATTTGAGGCTTACTTACCCTTTCAGTCTTCCTCATGGGTGTTTGAGACTCCTTGATAGCTTGTTATCCACCCAAAATCCATTCGGACAGTGACTGATCTCAGTCACCTCTAGCTGACCTCAATCTACACCCGACTGATGTCAATTCCTCCTGATCACCAACATTAGTTCTCTGACTGACATCAGTGTCCACCTACTTGACATCACTGACTTTGGTCTGCACATGACCGACGTCGGTTCCTGCCTGTTCAACATCGGTTCCCACCTGATCGACGTCGGTAATTGTGTTTTCCTGTGAGTGATGATTTTTACCCGTGAGCTCATTTTGGATCATAACCTTGTCTAAATCAACACTACCCTACTCAGAATTATTTAGCCTCTTGGGCTGATCTCTGTCCATCATCTTCTCCTTGAAAACCAAGGCTTTCCAGTTCTTAAGTTTGTCAAAAACATCAGATTTCCTCTTAAGAACATGCATTCCCTTCTCACTCATGTGACCAAGCCTATAGAGCCACATCATTGCATCTACATCTGAAGTAGATAAAATAGAAGGAGAATCAGTAATACAAGTAGATAGATAAAGAGTACCTACTTTCTTACCTCTTGCTAATTCAAGTGCACCCTTAGAAACTTTCTAAGATTCCACTGTGAGAGTTACTATGCAACCCTCATCACCCAAATTTCCTATATAAATTAGACTCCTCTTCAGGACTGGGACATGCATGACATCCTTCAACACCCATGTGTTGCCCATCTGCAATTTCAGCCACACTTTCCCTTTGCCAACAATTTGACAAGGCTCACCAACCCCTAAATAAATCTTTCCAAAATATCCTTGGACATAATCATGGAAAAATGATCTATTTGGGGTTGCATGGAAAGAGGCAACAGAATCTAAAACCCAAGATTCTACTTTATCCAAGGAAAATATGAGATCACTCTGTGTAATAATACCTACATCATTTGCTTCTTTATTTCCTTCATGATGATCTACCAATCAATAATCTTTCTTTACATGCCCTTTCTTTCCACAATTCCATAATTGATTATTCTTGCCATTGAATTTCTCCATTCTTAGTGTACTTTCTTTTGCCATTACTTTACTCCCACTCAAACAGAAACCCCTATGAGTGACCTATAATCAACAAACACTTAACCTACTCTGAACCAGGCTCTGATACCCTTCACCCTGGCTCTGAGAACCTGCACCCTGGCTCTGATACCACTTGTCAGGATCTAGGAGCACAAAGCTCTGATACCAACTATCAGGTTCCTCCTTAGAGCACAATTTATTACCTTTGTATAAGTAACTAAACATGGAATTAAACTACAATTAATATGTAACTAGAATTCAGAAATAGCACAGAATATGAGAGACAATACAATCTTGTATTAACACTCTTCTAGAAGGAAATCCAATGAAGAAATCACACTCTTCCCACACCTCTTGGGTGTACAGTAATTCTCCCTCAAGAGTTCTCTCTCTCAATCAATTACAAACACAACTCAACACTGAGTTTTTCCCTCCACCAGTCAGTGACAATCAACCCAATGGTTGTTGTTTCCTACTGCCAATCCACCAAGTACTCCAAGTAGATCTCCTTGATCTTACTCCTTGTTGTGTTGTAGATCTCCTTGATCTTGCTACCTCATAGATCTAACTGACCTTGCACACACACACCCACAGATCTCTTTGACCTTACACACCCTACAGATCAACTGACCTTGCTTACCATGTAGATCTCCCTGATCTTGCTACCTGCAGATCAACTGATCTTACACTTGGAAGGATCTTGTCCTTGCCTTTGCAAGTCCTTCTATCCTCCTATTACAATACAGCCCCCATGGGTCTCTTAAATAGATCCCAAAACAAATAATAATTAGAAACATAAACTCAAGACTAAAATTAGTCTTTACATGCAAACTAGTTATTCGTCAAACTAACTGTTCATGTAACTAACAGTTCTAGAACCGCACAGGCGACTAACATTGGTTCTTGTCTATCTAGATGATTGATGTCAGCCAATTCTTGACTGATGTCAGTAGCTTCTGATCTACTCCTGACTGACGTCAGTTGGCCTGACCAACGTCAGTTACTGTGACACTCAGCAACCTCCACATTTGATAATAGTGAAGCTTTTAGCTCCACAACCTAATAGTTTTGATGATTTTATGAATGAGATCATGAAAAATGTGGGTCATTGCACATTGATAGGTAACTCTAGCATTTTTGAGACCAAAAGGAATTTTAATGTAGAAGTAGGTGCCCCATTTTATTGTAAATGTTGTTTTATTTTGATCCTTAGGAGATATGTGAATTTTATTATATCTAGAGAAACCATCCATGAGTGATAACATTTTTTAACAAATAATAAAGTCAATAATGACATTAATTGATGGTAGAAAAAAAATTAAATTTTGGATAGCCAAAGTTTAAATTATAAAGGTTGATGCATATGTGAATAACCATGATGACTTTTTTACAAATAGGGACAATGTTTGAGACCCATTCTAAGTAGTCCATAGGTTTAATGAATATTGAATCTAAAATATTGATGATTTATTTATGGCATAAATTAGAAATTTTAGGAGGAAATTTTCATTTCCTTTAACTCATGGATTTGGCATCTAGGTAAGTAATGATATTATGGATAATGATGTTAGGATAAATTCTAGGCATGTCTTCATATGACCATGTGAAAGGTTCACAATATTTATCAAAGAGGAGACTAAAATTATTGTGTTCTTTAGGGGTGATATATTTAGAGATAGTAATAGGTCGAAGACATGTAGGTGTATTATATTATATTTTTTTAGTTTCTTAGATAAACATAACATTTACATATTGGAAATGATATGAAGTGGGAGGGAGAGAATAAATAGGATTTGTTTTGGGGTCTAAACTAGCAATGAAATTTTTTAAACAAGGAACCTTTTGGTTAAAGTAGACAAACTTATAATGCTGGCCTAGAATTTGAGGTTCTATAGCATGGAGGAGTTCTATTATGGCTTCATGATGGGGAAGCATAGGTAAAATTCCATAATATTAGACATCCACTTCAACATCAATGATTTGATTACCTTTACTATCATATTTAGAATGTATCTATCTCATAATGGAAGTTTTAGCATCTAACATAATTTCAAGTAGATTAGAGGAAAAATATTATGTGTTTATGATATCATTTTGAGATACAAGGTATATATTAATTATATTGGTTTTTTAATAGATGTGATTGTAGATGGTAAATTGCGAAGAGTTTTTTCAACTGAGATATGTTGAATATGTTCATATGGCAATAATTCAGATTGATCAATATAATTATAATGAGGAGAAATGATATTTATGGTTAGTAAGTGGGTTGTGTTGAATTTAGTTATATAGGATATTTAGAAGATGCAATAGCAGGGAATTATTTGATTACCCATGGGGTGTTTAATAATGGTGTATTAATGGAGTGTACATAACCTTTAGGTTATAATTCAATATCAAATGAGATATCAATGACATAAACATCACAACTAAATGCATTTATTTTACCTGATGTATTTTGATAATGTTGTACATCTAAAATGTCATGAATGAGTTTGGGACACAATACATTATCATCATAAATTTGAGAGATAGTGCATGAATTAGTTTATATGGGATAGTTGGTAGTAAATGCACCTATGTTGATGAATCTGTGAGGGGACATAGTTAAAGGATATTGAAATAATTTAGCCACCCCATACTCCTTACAAGTTAAATAATCCTTTGTGTAAAAGGATTCATATACATTTCATGGGGGAGGTTAGTATTAGTATTATCATCAAGTAAGGGAATGGTGTGATAAAGTGGGACTAAACAAGGAGGGATCCATTCCACTATATAATGAGGTGATCAATAAGTATTACAAGAATTTTGCAATTCATTTGGTTAATCATCATATAAATATGCAAGAGTGACATGTAAATTAGAGTGCATGTTAACAAACTCAAGGAGAGGTGTAATGTTGATGTGATAAATAATAGGAATGTGATATTGAGATTTAGGATTAGGTAATTGAATGTTCCATGAATTAGGATTAACTTTATGTTTGTAGTTTTTTCTATTATGTATGAATTTTATACATTGAGCACCTGAAGATGCAATGGCATGCATACAATGGGTCCATGGGAAACCAAGGAGCATGTTGTAAGATAAGTGAAGATTAAGAACCATAATATTAGTGTGAATTATTTTGGGTCCAATGATGAGTGGGGGCCAAATGTAACTGAGTGGTTTTTGATTGGTTTTATTGAATCCTCAAAATGTTAAGAATGTTTTATTAATATTTTATTTAGTGTATCTATTTTTTAAAATTAACCAAAGAAAGGTGACATTGATGCCTGATCCTTCATCTACCAAGAATATTTGAATGAGTGTGTTGTTGATTACAATTTTGATAAAGAGAGGTGTATCATCTGCATGAAATACAATCCCATCATTAATCATATATTCTTCAAAACATTCTATGGAAGGTTTTGTGGATAAGGAGAACATTTTAATTGTATGAATTTCTAAAAGTAGAGGATCATTAGAAGGGATTTTTGAATCATGAGAGTGTGGTTCTTTGATATTTTTTAATTGTTTCATAATGAATTTATGATTATAGAGAGAGGTTCAGATTATTTCCATAAGGATAATTTTGACAGGCATTGAATTATGTTATTATAATAAATTCTAATGCGATTTAGAGGATGAAGAACTAGCACAAGGTTTATGAGAGATGATGTTTTTCTTAGGGATGGGATAACTAGGTTGAGGTTATAGTTGTAGAAGTGGTTCATTATTTGGTTTGGAAGATATTGTTAAATTAGTTGTAATATATTTAATCAATTATTTATCAATAAAGGATTTCTTAGGTTTAGTGACAAGATATTTATGAGTATTTTATGTCTATAGTTGACCTTAGATACATTAATATACTAATAGTTGGTGTAATATTGATCATAAAAGGCATATATTGCACAAATATTGTCATTTAAATGTTGTGTAATAGGAGTAGAAGAGGATTTTTGATGTTTTGAGGGTATGGGTTTAATAACCTATTTCTTTTGAGAGGATTTGAGATAATCATAATGATGTAATTTTATCATAGAATCAAGGCCAAATATGATGCGTAACATGAAGAAAACTATAAATTTAATAAAACCATGACATGTTTCATGAGAATGACCAATAATGGCATGAAACCAAAAAAAATTATTAGGATCATACCATGATGGATAGAGTTATTATTATAGATGAAAGGTTTATATGGAGATAGTAATTGATTCATTTATTTTATTGTTAATGGTGGGTAGGAAGCAATTTGGTTATCTATTTTAACTAATCCTATTTTCATTGAAGTAGATTGAGATTTTGGATTAGCACTAGTAATTACATTAGTTGAAGATTGGAAAGATTCCTTGATTGAACTATGCACTAGATCAAAAATAATTCTTTTATTTTAGCTTGATCAAATGCCTCATTTAAAATTTGTGGGAGAAAATTCTGAACCTTGTATTAACGAGAAGGTGTTAATGTAGTGAAAAATAATTTATAAAGATTATCATCATTCATGTTGTGATCTTCTTTATGAGATAATGATTTACACCATTTGATAAAAGTATGAACTGATTCTAAATTAATTGCTTAGAATTAATGAAGTAACTAAGATAATTTTTTGTGTGATCATTTTATTGGAATTATTTAACTAAAGCATTGATTAAATCCTCTAGTTGTGAGATAGAATGGTGAGGGAGTTGTTTATACCATTATAAAACATCTATGGTGAATGTTTTGACTAAGAGTTTGGTGGTAGTAAAAGTATTGGTTTGGACCCATTCCTTGTATAGATTACCAAATTATTTAAGAAAAGAGGTAGGGTATTTAGTTCTATCATATTTAGTGGTTTGGGATATATTACAAATATTGATGGATATAATGAAGAGAGATAATGGTTCATATTGAAGGTGTTGGAACATCTTGTTATGCATAGAGGTTGAGGAATGATATTCCCATTGGAATGTCTAAGAGGAGGGAATAAAATATTCTTGTTATTTCCAAGCATGATGAGAGGAGGATGATTAGTCATTTGTAAGATGTGATGTTACATTTGTATCATTTGGGAATTATTGGTTATTTTCATAATATTCATTTGTTGAACCATTTAGGCAAGAATTTGAGTGGTAGAAATGAGTGTATTTTGGTTGCTATTGGTAGGAGGTGGTGTATGAGTTTGATTATTAATGTTATAAGGAGGAACATTCCAAATATTTTGGATAGGAATGATTCCTATAATAGGATTCCCTATGGGAGTATTTTTATGTTGGATAATATTTCTCCAATGGTATAATAAGGAAATTTGGATAGGGTATCATCATGAGAAGTGTAAAATGGGTTAGATCCATCTAAGTCATCACTTTGGGTAGTTTTAACCATGTTGTAGTCAATGGAGTTAGATGAATGGTGGGAATAATTTCACCATGAGAGATTATCTTATTGGTTAGCTAAGGTAGGTAAGAAAGAACAACCCATGTATGTTCTAAATGGGTTAAATTAATCAATGGAAATTTTGATAAGTGATTTCATGTTCAAAGTAATGTGGAAAGAAGAAAAATTATATTAATAAAACTAAGTCAGCCACATATATGACTAGATCGATGAAGCAAGTTAGATTCTATTCATTAAATGAACTATGTTAGCTAAAAGTATTATCGATCTGGTCGATCTAATTTTATTTTAAACACATAAAGAGAATAATATAATAATGAATTATATTATCCTATAGATATATGATCAAGTTAATTGATCTAGTTGGACAAGTAGTGTAAAAGAGTATTTTCTAAGCTAAATAGATCAAGTTGGTAGATATAGTTAGGAAATAAGAAAACATAAGAGTCTATACATTAAGTTGAGTTGATCGATTTAGTTGGAAAGATAGGAAAACAAAATAGTTTGTAAACTAACTAGATCACACTAGTTGATCTGGTTGGAAAGATTTTTTAAAAAAAAGACTATAGATTGACTAGATCTAGCTAGTTGATCTAGTTGGAAAGACAAAAAAATAGAATAGTCTATAAATTGACTAGATCAAGTTGGTCAATCTAGTTAGAAAGGTAGGAAAATAGAATAGTCTATAAATAGACTAGATCAAGTTTGTCAATCTAGTTTTATGGTCTGGTAAAAATTTAAATTATCTAAATATAGATGATTTAGGCTTAAATATAGAAATAAAGTTAAACATACAGGCAACTAGATCGAGCTAGTCGATCTAATTGAAACACATAACATAAAACTTGTATTAATGTTAGTTAATAAAGTATACAATATATCATGGAAAAAAATAAAAATCAATAAAAATATAATTTTTGTAAATAATAATGATAAATAATTATCTAAAAAGAATATTACTAAGTTATACTAAAGGATATGTTTGGCAATGTAGGCTTCCAAAGATATCAGCTTGTTTGTTAGATAGTGACGACCTAATGCTTTAGAGTGATATCTATGGAGGAAGTGTCATTACCATATCCAAATACATTTAGTTTCAAGGGTAAGATAGAAGTAACTTCTCATTGCTAATCATGAACTGATGCACCATAATCAAATGGATGGTTCGATTCTTAAGGTTTAATACAAAGGGAAATCCTAGGCATTTCTAAAATACTATGAGGTACGTGGAAACTAATGACTATGTTTAGCTCTGTAATATGAATATGAGTATTGGGGTTATCCCCTCACAATACAATATCTTTAAATGATAGATAATACCATAAATAAAATATCACATAGCCCTTCATGATAATAACTAAGTAGTTTTAAAATTGTCAGTACACAATTTTTGAGGAAAACTAAACAAAATGAAAATAAAGGTGAAAATGAATTTGGTAAAAACCAAGTTAATTTTTTTGAAAATGCACACTATATAGTTAATTTGACCATTTTCATCAATTATATGAAATATAATATATGAGAATGTAATGCGATGTTTTAATTGTAAGTTACTTGTTTTGAATGCAACATTGATGGGTTCATAATCTAATAGGTTTATTATTTTTATCTTTCTTCATATATGACGTCTAATGAATATGAAATATGGTATATGAAAATGTAATTTCATTTTTTACTTGTAAGTTACTATTTTGAATGCAAATTTGATAGGTTTATAATTTAATTTATCTATATTTTGTATGATTTCTCAATCCATATATGACATCCAAGTGTAAGATTTTATTATCTCTTCTAGTGAAAAAAAATGATTTGGAGTGGAGTGAGGTGAAGTAAAGTTTTGGAAATGACAAATATATTATCACGTGGATATGTATAGATCATATAAAATACTTCCTAAGTGCTTAATGTAATATCTTAGGTATCCCACCACCTTTTGTATTGACAATAGTAAATTTAATCATGTGACATATGACTTACAAAAATTTATCATTAATATATCTCTCTAGTACATACTATGAGTATGGTGTTTTTTAGTATTTTTTTAAAATAAAAATTATAATTTTTATATACTTTAATTTGTGTATGTTCTATATAGCTATTGGTGTAATTATGGACCCAAGGATTATAGTGCTAAATATGATGTGCATTATGAAATTTATAAGGTTGTGAAGCTTGGTATTAGCAACCAATGTTCCATAAACATGTGTGTTATGAATTCCAATGTCATTTTTATATATGTGTGATGATTAATAAGTAAGAACAAAATCTCATAATTGTTGGCATGATAATTTTTCAAGAGCACAAATGGATGTTACTAATCAATAGTCATAGGACAAAGTCTCTCTCCTATTAGCAAGTAGAGCTACCTTTATTGAAAACAAAAATAAGTGTAGTAAAGGGAAAATATTTACAGATAAAATGGTGTTTTATATGGGTAGTAATTTTGACCAAAAAGTATGAAAAGGATATAGAAAAAAAAGAATATATATATAGAGAGAGAGAAAAGAAGGGAAAATAAGTATGTTTTTAGAAAATTAGAAAGAGTAACAAATACAATAATCTAAATTCATAAATGTGTTGAAAATGTCAAAGAAGTGAGTAATATATCTAAATGACAATATTTATAATTTAATGGATAGGAAAGAAATAAATGCATTAATAATAACACACAACATATACAAAAGAATTTTTCCTATAATTGATAATAAAAAAATGACAATTACTTTGTATTTCCTTGTAAAAGGTGAAAAAATACTATTTTACTCCTCCAAGGTTTCACCTAAATGGAAATAATATATGTAGGTTTGAAAAACAAATGCTACAATAAAACTTCCAAAATCTAACTTGTAAATAACAATTAAAATAATATTATGAAATCAAAGATTTGAATACAGGTAGATGTTTAACATATATAATCTATGAATAAATATTTAATCCAAAGTTCACAAAATCTCTCTATAGTGATCTTTGTTTAATTTCCAATACAATATCCTCTTTCAAAATTATGGTCAAAAGTTTCACTATTGAGAACTCCTTTACAAATAAGCCCTTAACTCATATTTATAGGTTGAAATGGGTGTTTATAGTGTGTAACCAATTTTTTTGCCTTTTTAAGATCTTGTAAAAGTGCATTAGCTGATTTTCACAACTTATAAAAATGCATTAGTGTTTTTACATGAATTACAAAATTACAATGACAAATTTTCAAAACTTACAAAAGTGCATTGACAAATTTGCATGACTCAAAATTATAAAAATAACTTAATGAATTTACATGACTTTATAATTTGTGAATTAATTAATATAAAAATATGTAATGATAGTTGAAAAAATTATTCAATAAATACAAGTCCATGAGAAGGAAAAAATATGATGTAGAATTATTCTTTATCATCTTCATTGATGATGATCTAGACATCTTTCTTAGGCTATGGCTTGATATTCATCAAACCTTTGCATGATTTATAATAGTTTATCTTCATCTAGACCATGTGAATATGTGTAGGCTATTTATGCATCATAATACAGGTCTATCATCTTTTGTGTTGTTTCCTACAGCCTCTTAAGCATTGCATTAATGTTCTCTAAATTATTTTGATACTTGATTAACATATAAATTGACTCATAACTAGATGTAGACATAGAAGTTACAATTTATTTTATATTATTCTTGGATTGATCAAAAAAGGTTTCCTTAGAAACCAACTTCCTATTAGCATCATTAATTATATATTTCAATTTTACTACTCCTAGTGTTTCAAGGAGATCATCACCTCCCATTGATATAGAATCACCAAATTTATTGATGTTTTTTTTTTATGATGCAAACTCTAAATTTAACTGCTCCCAATAACTCATTCAAGTACACAAATTGTTATTTTTGGATGACCTTTTCTTTAATAAGGTCAATTGAGCAAGCAAAAGAAAAATCATCCAACTTGGGTAGAAATTAATTCCATTTCTATACTTCTTTTGCATATTTATTTTTTAGTCTTAGTTGCTTGATCATATTTTGATTGGCTATTAGAATACATGGCCATTATTTTGTAAAGAGTATTTATGCCTTGTTGTATAATCTTCTTAGACCATTCTTTTGTTGCTTTACCCATATGGCCAATTTATTCTATGACATTTAGTGTGTTTGTATTATAAATTTGATTAACAACAAAATGAGAGGATTAGATAGGCCTTACTAATTTTTGATCCATAGATGTTATTTGTTCAAATTTTTATCTAAGGTGATCCTTGGTGAACTTATCATGATCTATCTTTTCAAACAAGGTATCAACCATTGATTTAATGTTTTATTTCATTCCCATCTCTTGTAGCTTTTTCAAAATGTATTTTTGAGCTTTGATAGCCATAAGCATTGATACTATCTTTGTAATTTTATGTTGGAGGAACTATTACCTCCGCATATGTCTCTTTTTTTATCTATGATTATTCTAGAGACTATTTTGAGATTCTTCATTGCATGAGGATGATAGTAGTCATTATAATGAAATCAATTTCTTACATCTGCTCAATTTTATGTATTTTCTTCAATTGTTCATTCAACTAATTAGGAACTTCTACACAAGGAGACTATTGTACAAGAGCAGTGTTAGACTCTTTTTGAATTTTAGGAGGAATAATAAGAGTTTATATAAGTCGAGACTTATCCAATACTATTTCATATTATTACTTTCCTAATGTATCAATTGGGGTCTTAGGATAATTTTCAATAGGTAATTCAAAATTTTGAGCAAGAGACAACGGTATAGAAGTCTCGATTTGAGAAGGGATAGAAGACTCAAATAGCAAGGATGTATTTGAGGTAAAATGTTTTATGTAATATTGGTTACTAGGGTTTGAGGGTTGGAAAGATTGTAAGTAGTATTATAGTTTGAAATAAAAAGAGTTGGATTACTTGGGGTTTTTTCACCTAATCTTCTTATCTTCAACATGAGTAGTTTTTCTATGGAATAACTTCTATAACAGCTTCAACTTCTATTTTTGATTCTATTTCCTCCAAAATCCTTGATGGTTCCTACTGTCTAGGAAAATGTATATATATATCTATTTGATGTTGTAGATGATTAATTCCTAATTTAAACTCCTTTATGGGAAGAGGAAATCCTACTTTATCAACTTTTATGCCTTTTTTTTCAATCATTTCATAGTTCTATTTATCACACCATGAGTTCCATCGATGAGTGAATTAGATTCTTACTTGTGCCAATATAATCATGGTAAAGGTTTTGATTTAATTCCTTATTTTTTATATATGGGATCCAGTACATCTTCTTCATATACTATTTTTCTCTTGACCTCCTCTATGTTAAATATAATTACATATTATAGAGTGAACCATGAATAATCATAGATTGTCACATCTTTCTCATCATCACAGTGCATCTAGTAGTCTTCAAAATGGTGTACATGTTGATATGAAGAACTAAGAATACTCTATATCAGTCCCCTAGCATAAAATGAAGGTTAGATTTCAAATGATTGAATAGTAACTCAAGTCATTTATTCATTAATCAATTTTACTTTGGCCAAAGAAGCACAAGTGTATCAACCAATAGAAATAGGATTTTTTTCCAAACTTATGTTTATAAGACAATAACTTGTGTGATTCATTCAACTATCTCATTATTTCCATTGAAGCCCATCCATCATCCAAATATATAGGAAACATGTATGAAGCAATTTCATAGCCATAAACTCTCAAATAGGTTAAGTTGGGAATTTTATAAACTAAGCTCCCCATCTAGAAATCTCTATGGAATATTGAATTGATATCTTAGATTTTAAGGTTTTGGTTCAAATAACTAAATCACATATTGCAAGAATACATCATTTACCGTATATAAATTACATGCACTTTCCTTTAATGAGAGATGAGGATAAAAATAATAGATTTTTTTAATGTGCATATAACCCACTATATTCAAACCACTATATAATCTTCTTCTAGTAAAAATATAAACATTATAATAGGTCATATATAATTTATAAGTTATATTGACCTCTACAAGCTACATGTGAATTGAATAGTTTATCAACTACTCCCAATTGATATATTGCTTGTTCTGGTGAATGGTACATATGTATCTATACATCCATGTTTGTAAATTATTTGAAATTGGGATCCCTATTGTTTGTGTCCTAGATTGCACCCTAGATGAGAATGGGATTGTTTAGGTCCTCTTCCTCAAACCTAGTCCAACATGGGAATGACCCTAGGTTGTGGGTCACCTAATCTTAGGTCAAACCTCTAGAGAAGTCTGGCTTCCTTCTGGATCTATCACCTAAACTAAACTTTGACTGGGAAAAGGGAGAAAGAAATGGGTAATAACACATGAAAACATGTAAAGGAGGTGATGCACTAGTAATTTGATTATTAATACACTCTTTTTGAACTTATAAAAACAATAATGAGATAATAAAAAGACTAGATCTACAACTCCAAGTGTCTATTGCATCATTATTTCATGAAAAGGTTCACCAAATGATCAAAACATGAGGGAAGTGATGGAAATGCCTAATTAAAGTAACTTAACCAGTCAATGTATCCACTTGCTAACTTTAGTCAAGTGACATTAAACACTAAACATGACCTAAAAAACAAGATAAACTACTAGCTAGGTGAGATCAAAACTTGATAAGGGAGAAGCTTCTATCACATATGAAAGTCAATCTAACATAAGTACACTAGACTAATATGATGAAATCTAAAAAAAGTCCTTTATTCATTTTAAGAGGTCACACAGATAAATCTTGAGAGAGTCTAGTCATGCCCAAGAGAGGGATTCACACACTTTAAAGGCCTAGGAGCCTGTATTTATATAAAAAAGGAGAGAGAGGGAGTTGTGTAATCAAAAAACATTGAATGGGGTCCAAATAATCTCAATGGATTAACATTAATCCAAGGATACTGAGTCATGATCTTATCAAGAAGCAACAAACTTTAAAAGCTCTGTAAAATAATTTAATGATCCATAATCTTTATCTAACCACTAGGTCTCCTTCTTGAGACTCTACAACACTTTCTACTTGATCTACTTATGAGGACAAAATCCTCATATGTTGAAACTGATCAAACCATGATCAATCTACCTTAAGTGGCTACAAGTACCTATTCTACCTTTACTTTAGAACCTAAACCTGGGTCTAACTATAGATTTAAAACCAATCCTATTTATTGGTTTTCCCATAGTTTCAATATATACATTCAAAGCCTGATTGATGTCTGGTCCTTTTTCTGACACTCAAATGTCAAATTTTGGTTTACATTAGGCCTTTAAGGGACATATTTTACCTCTACAAAGCTTTAATGGTGATACCCAATCTTGCAATGTCCATTCTAGTAAGTCTTAGGTCATTTTCAAACTCTGGTCCCATGTATTTACTTTGCCCCATTAAAAATTGCTTCTTCGATTGCCAATATAAAAGCTCCTAGGTTGAATTCACTCATTAGATATTGATATTGACTTGTCCTATTGAATTTTTTAACTTTTTCATGTTGTTAGATTCCCACGATATGCCTAAATGTGTGTCCTTTTATTTAGATCCATTTGAACTTAAATGACTAATTTACAAGGCCCAAATTTGATGCTCACATGGCCATTTTTTAGGTTCACATGACCATCTTTGATGTCTATGTGACTATCATAATTTAAACCCCAATGGTTATTTGTCATGTCTTAAATTTTACATCTATGAGCCCATCATTAATGTTCATGAGCCTGTCATAATTTAAACCCCAATGATTTAATTATTGAGATTTATTTTGATATCCATGTTCCCATTATTTGATGTTCATGTTACCATCACTGACATTCACACACCCATCACACTTTGAACACCAAATGATTATTTGGCATGGCTTTGTTTTGATGCTTGTGTGAATGTCTTACTCTACTAGATCAACTTTGATGGCTTATATATCAAGATAGAGAACTCATCGAGACATGAAATTTGCATAGGGTCTTCTTGGCATCTATAATATTTATTTTATGTGATCCTTCAACCATGAAATTATTTATAATCAAACACATAAAATGCTTAAATAAACTGATTCATCTATTTTTGCATGATGTCTTGATGATGATTTGATCTCTTTGGATTTGTTCCTTAATTGTTTCTTGAATTTATAAGGATCAAATGAATTTTTGAGGATTCGTCAAACTTTCCCATGCTCCTTAATGTTATGAACACCATGAGACCTACTTGGATCATTCATTTCCTCGAGACCTGATTCTCAAAATTAATAAGTTACACTCTAAGCTTTGTTAAAATTCTTCTCTTTCCACCCTTGGACCACTCATTCCATTCAAAACATCTGTTCATCTACTCAAACCATTTCTAGGCAAAATATCCTTATGTGGGCCAAATTTGGTCAACATCTTTGGTAACTTAGTTGGGCAGCATGCCTATTATGCTCAAACACCAAACTATTTACATGACCTTTAGACTCATAATAAATGACTAAAAGAAACCTATTTGACTAAAAAAGATAATAGATTCCAAAAAAATAGGGAAAGAAACATAAAAAACAAGGAAGTTAACTAAATAAAGAAGATGTGGAAACAAATAACTTATTGGGACAAAATAGAAGTAAACTAGTCTAACTAACAAAGACAAAACATGATCCACCTAGATCAAAAGGGAAATTTCTGAACTCACTCATTCTAAGAGATGATACAAGTTACAAAGTAGGGTTTTTATTGAACATAACCTTTGATGAGTGACTCTTCTTGCTACTAACTCTCTTAGCATCTCCGTAAATGAGTCATTAACAATAAATGAGACACCAATAGAAATGAACTCGTCTTGAAACTTTAGGATCTTTTTCATACTGCTTGTCAACTACAACCTTGTCTAATTATATCTCATATATGCATTGTCTTTGAGTGACCTCTTATTTCTTATCATTTGATACAAGTTCATCAATATCTTTAAGTAAATTTGAATAGTCAACCCAATCTACATCATGTTCCTAAATAAGTGACTCTTGATCAAATTTCTCAATAACATGCTTTCCAATGGGAAACATATCCTTACAAATATCTTCAATCTCTTCCCAAGATTCAAATTACAATTGAAAATCATATTTGTGTCCTTTACTTTGATCAATATGGATAAGATCAGTTTGAAAGGTATCTTCATCTTTCTCAAGTGGAGACATCTCAAATTCAGTCATGACTTCAACTAGTAACAATTCTTCATGGAGTTCTTCCACAATAAGACCAACCTTCTCCTGTATACCTAAGATAACTTCTTCGAAATTAGATACAAAATCATTTTCAACTTGTACCTCAAGTGAAGTATCAATGAGGGTATCTTCATTATACATACTTAAATCATCTTCCTCACATTCTCCAAGAACTTGACTTGTAGCTACAACCTATTTCTCTATCTCCCATAGAACAAGCTCTTCTTGAAGAAGGGAGATTGTGGGAGGGTGATGAAATTATTTGGTTTGAGAGAGAATATGAATCATGGAAGGTTGATCATGATCATATTTTGGTATCTTGAGGGTAATGGAGTTTTGGAGAAGAGGGAAAGAGAAACTTTTAAGGACTTTTGCATTCTACTTCTTCCACTTGGCCATCATCTCATCAAAGTTTAAAATATCTTTATCCTCATCAACAACTTGAACTTGAGGGATGAGTGGTGAAGAATGGGAAATATGAGCAAGTTTAATATCTTGAATAGGTTCTTGACTCCAACTAAGAATCTCCATTGGCTCAAATTGAGTATGGTTAAACACTTGATGAGAATAAGGAAGACAAGAATACTCATAAGAAATATAAGAGGGATCTTGAGATAATAAGTTCCACTCACTTCTTTTCCTCTCCCAAGCATCCATCTTGTCTAATACAAGATTTCACAACTAATTCCTCTCTTTTGGATCATTGGATACATTTAGAAATAACCCATTCACTTCCTCATATTAAGAATTTGAGAAAATTTTTCTTGCATATGCTAGTAGTTTGAGCTCTATTTCATCCTTTCTCTATTGGAGACAAGGTTGCTCATGTGCAACATCATATCCATATGGGAAAGGTGAAATCTGGTCATGATATTTATATGGTTCATAAGGAAGGTAAGATTCATGCTCTTTATAATAAGGATCATGGTAAACTTGATAAGGCTCATCATAGCATTGACAAAACTCCTGGTAAGGCTAATTAGGCTCATAACAAGGCTCATATGGATCATGACAAGGGTGGTATGATCCATGATAAGGATAATAAGGAGGTATTGAATAAGTATTTTCCTCATGCATAGCCATGAAAATAATATTAGAATAGTGCAATAAAAATAGACCTACTTAAAAAATGCTTGGGCTTTCAGAAATAATTGCTTTAGTTTGGGATCACCAAATTCTTCATGAAGAACACTACTATAACTATAATTTCACCAAGACAAGTTCTAATTTGTCCAACTTAGCATGCCAAAACTATTGGTGTCCTAGATTACACCCTAGTTGAGAAGGGGATTGTTTATCTCCTCTTCCTCAAACCTATTCTAACATGGGAATGACCCTAGGCTATGGGTCACCTAATATTGGTTCAAACCTTTGGAGAAGGCTGACTTCCTTATATATCTATCACCTAAAATAGACTCTAACTAGGAAAATGGAGAGAGAAATGGGTAACAATACATGAAAACATGTAAATGAGGTGATGCACCAGTAATTTGATAATTCATCCACTCTTTTTGAACTTATAAAAACACTAATGAGACAAGTAAAAGATGAGATATATAGCTTCAAGTGTTTGTTATGCATTAGTATTTCATGCAGAGGTTTACCAAGTGATCAAAACCTATGGGAAGTTCCAGAAAGGCTTGATTAAGGCACTTAACAAGCTAATGTATCCACTTGATAGATTTAATCAAGTGAAATTCAACACTAAACATGACCTACACAATAAGATAAACTACTAGCTAGGTGAGATTAGGACTTGATAAGGGAGAAGATTCTACCATATATGCAAATCAATCTAACATAAACACACTAGACTAATATGATAAAATCTAAAAATAGTCCTTTATTCAGTTTAAGAGGTTACAAAGATCGATCTTGGTAGATTATAGTCATGCCCAGAAAAGGGATCACATGCATTCAATGATTAGGATCTTGTATTTATAGAAAAAGGAAGGAGAGAGGGAACCATGCAAGTAGAAAATATTGAATGAGTTCTAACTACTCTAAATGGATTAGTGTTAATCTGAGGATGTTGAGTCATGATCTTATCAAGAAAGAGCAAACCTTAAAATCTCTATAAAAGAATTGAATGCTCTATTATCTTTATCTGACCACCAAGTCTCCTTCTTTGGATTCTATGCCACATTCTACTTGATATACTTATAAGGAAAAAATACTCATATCTTGAAATTGATAGAGCCTTGATCGATCTGCCTTAGGTATTTGTAAGTACCTATTTTGCCTTTACTTTGGAACCTGAACCTGGGTCTAACTATATATTAAAAACTAATCATATTTATTGGTTTTCCCATAGTTTCAATATATAGATGCAAAGCTTGCTCGATGTCTGGTCCTTTTCTTGACACTCAGTCACCAACATTTGGTCTATAATAGGCCTTTAAGGGACCTATTTTGCCTCTACAGAGCTTCAATGGTGATACCTAATCCTTCAATGTCTATTTTGGGTCATCTGATGTCCTACTCAAACTTTGGTCCCATGTATTTACTTTTCCCCATCAACAATTACTTCTTAGATTCCCAATATAAAATCTCCTAGGTTGACTTCGCTCATTGGCTATCGATTTTGACTTACCTATTGACTTTTTGACCTTTTTACATTATTAGATCCCCATGGTATGACTAAATGCATTCCCTTGGATCTGGCTCTATTTAAACTCAAACAATTAATTTATGAGACCTAAATTTGACATTCACATGGCCTTTATTAACATTCACATGACCATATTTGACATATGCATGATCATCACAATTTTAACCCCAATGGTTATTTTCCATGTCTTAAATTTGATGTCCATGAGCTCGTCATTGACACCCACAAGCCCATAATTGATGTTTATGAGCCCATCACAATTTAAACCCTAGTGATTTAATTATCGAGCTTTATTTTTTACATCTACACACCTATCATTTTATTTTTACATGACCATCACTAACATCCACACACCCATCACACTTTTAACACCAAATAAATATTTGATGTGGCTTTATTTTGATGCTTGTGTGAACATCTTACTCTATTGGATCAACTTTGAAGGCTAATATCTCAAGATAGAGAAATCATCAAGACATGGAATTTGTAGAGGGTCTTCTTGGCATCTATAATATTTATTCTATGTGATCCTTAGACCATGATATGATTTCTAAGAAAACTTATAAAATGCACAACTCAATTAAATCATCCATTTTTGCATGATGTCTTGATGATGGTATGATCTCTATGGATTTGTTCCTAAATTGTTGTTTGAATTTTCAAGGCTTGAATGAATTTATGAGTCCTTAGAAAACTTGCCCATGCTCCCTAATACTATGAACAACATGAGACATGCTTGTATGCTTCATTTGATCAAGACCTACTTCTTAAAATTAACAAGTTACACTCTAATATTTGTTAAAGTTATTCTCTTTCCATCCTTGGACCACTCATTCCATTGAGCACATTTATTCATCTACTCAAACCATTTCTAAGCAAAAGATCCTTATATGGGCCAAATTTTTTCAACACTTACTACCTTGTGCAATAGTGTGATCATGTCATTGACCTCATTCATGAATTAAAATCTAGAAAGATTCTTAAGTATCCTTTTTGATGTATGCCTAGATTTTTCAACCATTGATTGTTGACCTAATTTAAATAGGATTTAATATTAGAGTCCCAAAAATATTGAGTAAATGTAGGAGTTAAATTAAAAAATTCTTCCATGTTAGGGAACTATAGTAAGTGATCAATATGCTCTAGACCTAAGCATCATATTAACTCTCCTTTCATATTCTTGACTTCCCTCTTTTTTGCATCATAGTGTTTGTCTATTGTTAACACTAATTCTATACATTGTAATGAAATAGAAAATGTAGTTTCTTGAGCTAATACACTATCATGAATGATGATTCCATAGTATGTCTTGTGGACACCATTGAATTTGATCCAAAAATATTCCATATCAATGTGGACTAGATCAATATCTATTATCTCTTTAACATTTGACATTAGGTGTGAAGGTGGAACCACCCCTTGAAATTGATAATTCATATCTATTTCTTCTCCTAAATGGAGACTCTTTATGGTATGGGTCTTATTCAAATTTTTTTATTGGGAGTCTTCTTGATCGAGGTATTGAATTTTCATATCTAAAGAGAATTACCTGCCTATGAGAGGACTAACACCTGAAATGACATTGTGAAGGAAGATGGAAATATGAGTCTTCTCTAGCAAGAGGTAGATTATAGGATGTGAAAATGTATATGGTAGAGTCTGATAGGGTGTTTAGAAGATGATCAGAATCTAATGAGGTGTTTAGCAATGTGTCAGATCTTGACAAGTACATTGAAATAATTTGAAATTTATTGATGTGTTGAGTAGGTGGCTAAATTTTGATGAATATTAAATAACCTATAGATTATGATAATTGTTTATGAAAGATGTTAGATCATGATGGGATTCTCAACAGATAGTTAGATTCGAGGACATGAAAAAGACACTCCTAGGATTTGATGAATGTTTAGAGAACCTTCAAAATTTGGTGGTGTCTGGAATAGAAAAATGTTATGATAGGACATAAAATAAAATATATAAATCTACTAAAATATTTTTAATAACTTTTTGAAATAATATCTTGAGTAAAATATGAAGTACTAGGGAATTTTTTTGAGAAAAATAATGTTCAAGTCATTGAAAACAAACCCTAGATACTATGATTTTTGAAAATGATTTAAATCTATAAAACTTGTAATGTTGATGACTAATGAGGTGTTTATCATGTAAATGATAATGATAAAATATGGAATGTTTGATAATTTAGGGACAAGTAACATTCCAAATGGTAAGGATATAAGCATATATTATAGGGTGTAAGGAATATGTGCATGTTAGGGCCAAGGAGGAGTAATATGTTAGGATCTGACAAGTGTTGGAGTTAGGATCAAGTCTCAAGAGGTGTTTTGACACACATCAAAGTCCACACGCATGTTTAGAAGATGATTAGGACCTGATGGGTGTTTGAACACCTATCAAGTTTTGGAGTGTGCTTGACCAAAGGTCAAAATCTGATGACATATTGAGTAGGGTCTCAAATCTTGTGGTATGTTTGAGCACATATTAGATTAAAATAACTTTATAAACATATATAATAAATTTTATGTGTGTTCAATAAGCTTATAAAACCAAAAATACTAAAATACTTAGTCCATTTTTTGAATTTTCTCAATTGTCTTTAACATTTGACTGTGTGTTGACTTTTCACTATGAATACTTGAGGTAAGACATTTTAAGTTGGGAATAATAAATTTGACCAAATTTGACTAATTTTGAATATTTATAGTCAAAATACTCAACACTGTTAAATCTTTGACTTTAGTTCAAAAATTGGGATAATAACTAGCTCTAAATAGGGACATTAAACTAAAAGGGGTAAGAGAAGAACTCCAGATTCTAGTATTGTAGACTAGTGAATTTACATTGGGTTACACAGTCATTTATCTTAATTATAATGATAGACTAGGGATAAAACAAGATAATTCTAGAATTTTTTAAATCATTCTTGTCTTTATTGATGTAAATTATTGACAATTTTTATGTAACTTGCATTCGCATGTCCTGATCTAAATAACTAACAGCCAGTTCACCTATCTCAATCATATGAGAAATAAAATGCACTATCAGGATAGATATTTTTCTAATGATATTTTATATGCTTAACACTTATTCATTTGAATATATCTATGAAAACCTATATATTCTAGAAATTAAAGAAACTTTGCATTCTAGAATTGCCATAATATTGTAGATGGGTTGTTTTTTTGAGCTCAAAATAGGTGTTTGAGGAAATACAAATTATAATGTTGAACCATTAAAAATCAGTTGTGTATTTCCCATAAATTAAATTTCTTATCCATTCTAAAGTAATAACTATTTTGAGCCCTTTATACAAGTCATCTGATTATTTACTTAGAGTTTCCAAGAAGAGAACAAAGCTAAAATAATATTTAAGAAAAGAGACCAATACATAGAGAGAAGGAAACAATAGACAAGAGGTATTATTGAAAAACATCACACATGCACAACAAAACTAAGATAAGGAAATGAGACAAGCCAAAAAAAATTATGTACATACTTACATGTAGGGGACTACTTGCTTTCACTTGAAGTAATTCTTGAGATATTTCACATTATAAGGAAATGACAGATGTGTGCCATCATGATAAGAAAAGTATAAAGTGTGATATACATATAATTTTTTGATATTAAAGGGTACTATCCATAGTAAGTCAAATTTTGCATGACTTCTTTTCAGTTCTTTGTGATTATCCCACATGAGAAGAAGATATCTCACCTAAAAATTTATTCTCTTTATTTTTTTTATCAAAAAAGACTTTGACCTGAGCTTGGTGTTTGGAAATTTTGTCAAAAACTCTAGATCTATCTTATTTAATCTTATTAAATTAAAGAATTATTTTATCTGAGGTACTTTCAAAGTTTTGATTCTCAATAGGCTTGACCAACTAAAGTATAGGAAATTTGAGTGTTATTAGAATCACCATATATATCCCATAGAGAAACTAAAATAGGGACATACTAATGGATTTATTAATTATTATGCTATCTTCCCATAGTGCATTATACAAATTCTTGTCCCAATTCCTCTGATTCTCATTGACCATATTATGAATGATGGTAACTAGGTTATTATTGCTTGAATCTACTTGACGATTTACATATGGGTAATAGTCTGAAGATTGGGAAAATGAAATGTCATCACCATAATAAAATCCAATCAATTTTGAAGAAGAAATAATTAAGGTAGTGTAAGTTATGATCTTCTGTGGAACACCATATCTCACCATGATATTTTCTTTGATGAAGTTATAAGCAACTTCTAATTTTTTTTGATTAAATGGGATGAATATTACCCATTTAGTGAAAGAATATATGGTAGTGAGAACGTGTGTATATCCCTCACTTGAATGAGGATTCACAATTCCTACAAAATCTAATCCCCATTATTGAAAAAGATCTTCTATCATGACTGGTTTGAAGAAATGTTACATGTTTAGGTCACTTGACAAAATCTTCATAGGCCTCACATTCTCAAACCCACTAATAAGACTCATTAAATAATGTAGGCTAATAATAATGAGATCTAAAGTGACAAAATATTAAATGCAATTATTACATATTTAGAAAAGATTTAATGAGAAAAACATAATATATAATGAGCTTAGATCAATAAAAACTACATAGGTATTTATCTTGGGAAAACACCAAAGAGGTAAAAAAAACTCAACAAAGTGATATTCAATATCAAGAAAGAATAATAACCCCAATACATCAAATCTTCTTCATCTCACTCCTCAGATAAATTCTTCACAAGTTTGTCTCAAAAAAGTATTTACCACATGCAAGAATAACATTTTTTTTGTTTGAGATAATTATAATAGGGGTAAAACCTTATTTATAATGATTCACAAGGGGATGTGACCATTGTAAAAAAAATGGATCCAACCCTGATAAATCCAATTAATAAACATTTGGTAAATATTAAATACATATAATAAGATTATTTATTTTTCCAAAGTTTACACTTCGAGTAAATAAATAATATATTATTATTTATTTAATTACTTACCAATATAAGATAAGGGTTAATAATAACCACTTAGACATTAATCATTATAACACTCCCCCTTAATGGTAAGTGGGGATAAAATCCATAGTCACCATAAAGGAATTATACTATGTGCAAAATTTGAAGTATTTAAAAACCTTATTCACGCCAAAGGTCACATTTTGAAACAAAAAGAATTATAACCCATAAACTACTCGAAAGTAAATTTAGGCTAGTAGGATTATGAGATTACATCTCATTATTTCTCATCAATAATCACTAAGCATATCTGGAGCCTTTTATAACATAAGGACCTCCATTACAAATTATGCTTTTAAATGTATTGGGGTACACAAGTAAGATTTCCACACATAGTTTACTTAAATAAAATAACTTCCACACAAAGTTTTTACAATGATTTAAAAATGAGAAGTATATAAAAGAAAGAAAAAAACATGGCCATTAAGAAGTGGCATTGTCATGCACACTCCCCCTCAATGATAACTCTGAGAGGCCTAACATCTCATGAAACTGATAAAACTTGGTAGCACCAACTAGTTTTTTGAAGATATTTGCCACTTCATTCATAGGACAAAACTACAGATTAATATCACTATTGAAGACTTTCTCTCAGATGAAATGCACATGAACTTCAATATGTTTAATTTTTTAGTGCTACACTAGATTTTTTGTCAAAGCTATACAACTTTGGTTATCACAATGAAAGATTATACTTTAAGAAACACCCACATGAAGTTCTCCCAATAAACTTTGTAGCCACATGGCTTCTTTAACAACTTTCATAACACTTATGTAGAAGAGATAGAGATAATAGGTTACTTCATGATACTCCAAGTGATAACACCTATACCAAACTTAAACACATATCCAGAAGTAGATTTGTGATCTAAAATATCACCAACATGGTCAGCATCACAATAACCATATAATTTAGTATTATCAATATAAAAATTAAATAAATCATAATTAATAGTTCCTTTGATATAATGAAGGTTACGTTTAGCTAATTTTCAATTATGCAAATATGGATCTTGCATAAATCTAGAAGTAACACTAATAGCATATGAAATATCTAGCCTAGTAATGGTTAGATAAATCAAACTTCCAATAAGATATCTATACAAAGTAGGGTTACCTTTTTCACATACAAGATTAGGATCAAGTTTAATACCAACTTCAATATGGGTAGTGGTAGATTTACAATAAAGCATGTTAAACTTAACAAGAAGATTATGTGCATACTAAGATTGTGACATAATAATTGAATTTTTATCCTAAAATATAGCCATTCCTAAAAAATGATGTACAATGCCTAAATTAGTCATGTCAAACATTTGACTTTATTTATCCTTATATTTATGAATTAAACTAGTTAGATCACTAGTAATCAACAAATCAACATATAATAAAATTAGAATCAAATGACCATTTTCAATTTTAACAAAGAGATCATTATCTAAATAGTACTTAGCAAAACCTAATTTTTAAAAAAAAAAAGTAATTTTATAATACCAAGCTCGAAGAACCTATTTTAAGCCATACAAATATTTTTTTAACTTACATACATAATGTTCTCTGTTAAGATCAGTGAAACCTTTAGGCTGAGTCATATAGATTTATTCTTCTAAATCACTATTTAGAAATGCATTATTGACATCCATTTGGTGGATAAACCAACCATCTTAGGTTTCAAGAATAATAAGAAGTCTAACTATACTCATTTTTTATGTAGGAACAAAGGTTTCAACATAGTCAATCTTGAGTTTTTGAGTAAACCCACTAGCAACTAATCTAGCTTTAAACTTATCAATTTTATCAATTGAATTATATTTGATCTTATAAAACTAACTACAGCTGAAAATATGCCTTTTAGATCAAGGAGGGATAAGGTCTCAAGTCTAATTTTTTATTAAAATATTATATTTAGCTTGCATAACAACATTCTATCTATCATCTTGAGTGGCTTGCTCAAAATATTGAGGTTCACATTCATATATAGTCATGAAAACACGATAAGAATGTTGACTTCTAGTTAATTTACTATGGTTATCAATATTAGAAGATTGAATTAAGGATTCTACCCATTTAAGTCTTTTAGATTAGACATGAAATTTAGGGGGTTCCTTAGACTTTAAGTTATCCAAAACTAGATCAACATCCTCAAGGGCATCTATTTCATCATAAGGAGAAACATGAGAGTTAGGTTCAACAACAAAAGAACACTAAAGAGGATCCATAGAGGGCTCACAAAATAATTTTGTAAGAATAAGAATATTAATATTCTTAATGATATGATGTTTAGAGGGATCATAAACTCTTAAACCTTTTGTCTTACCTCCATATCTTACAAAAATCCAATAATAAGAAGTGGGTTCGAGCTTCTTCCTTTTAACTTTAGAGACAAAGATAGAAGCAGGACTACCAAAAATCTTATGATGAGCCACACTAAGTTTCTTCTTAGTCCACATTTATAAAGGGGTAGAAAGATACAAGGCTTTCGTAGGGACTCTATTCAAAATATGAACAATAGTGTTCATGGCTTCGACTCATAAAAAATTAGAAACATTTTTAGATTGCAACATTATTCTAACCATTTCTATGATGATACAGTTTTTCCTTTTAGCAATACCATTTTGCTGTCATGTCCCTTTTTTAGGTGACACCGCTCAGAGTTTATGATTAGCCTATCATGCGACCCTCGTAGGCTGATAGGATGGATAGAGGGTCATAATGGAGCTTGGCTTGACTTTGATTCATAGAATTTCTACATTTGGTTTTCATTCAAGCTATTTCAGACACAGTTGGCCTGAGCTCCTATTATTTAGGGATGTTTGACATGCAACAGAGCACCTTTATTTTGGTATGGTCATGTGCGGAATCACTCCCTGGTTCACCAGCTTTAAACGGTTCGAGGATCTGACATATATTAAGGGAGATATTAATATTTGATTGATTTAATCAAATATTAATTATTAAGCCTATTTTTAATTAGAAACCCTAATTGTAATTTAAGAAACCCTAATTAGGCCAAGCATATCTTTTTGAGGGTATAAGGGTTTCTCATGGAGGCCATTATTGATTAGCCATTGATTATTGATTATTGATTTTGAAGAATTCTTTTGTGAAGACTGAGCCAAGGGTTCTAAGATTCCATTGCAGTGGAGAACATCAACTCTTCATTGTGTGCGATTTAGAGGCTGTGAGATATCACCTGATTTATTGCCAAATTGAGAGATAGCTTCATACAGAAGTTATCACAGAGGTACAAATTTGAGAGATAACTTCACACAGAAGTTATCACAATATTTCAGGTATTTCTTTATTTAGTTTTTGATTCAATAAATTATACTGCTAGAGATCTTCTGTATTAGAGACATATATTTTCAGATCAGGGGTTGAAAATAGGCAAGTTGTGCTTAATTGGAAGCCGTACAAAGTCCGTACAGGTCTGTATAGATCCACACAGACACCGACCTCGGTAGACAGAGATCCCCAGTGATCAACATCAGCCGACTGAAGACCGATGTTGGCAGAGAAGGACCTATAATGACCGACGTCGATAGTATATCGACCGACGTCAATGACTGTGTATTCGACACAGCAGGCCGAGACAAAATTTCCAGATTCAGGCTCAATTTCTAGATTGGCAAAAGCCCAGGGTTTCAAGATAGAATATTTCACGTTATTTTATTTGTATGACAGAGACTCAATTGTGTAATCTTCTAGAAGAATAAGTGATAAGATCTTTGATTTGCTATTGAGAGATTATATTATGATTTATTTATTCATATTTGAAATTATTTTGGCAAAATGTGTATCTTTGTTCAGAACTGTTTGTATTTCTATATTCCCTGTTGAAGGGGATATCACATTTGCTGAGGGGAAAAGGAATTTTTTAGTTCCCTTTGAATACTACAACTAATTCTAAAAGAATCAAAATATTTACTAACATATTCACTACCATTATCAGTTCTTAATCTCTTAATAGACAAATTAGATGCATTTTCAACATAAACTTTAAATTATTTAAACTTAGAAAAAAATTAGATTTATTTTTAATGAAATAAGACAAGATCATTCTAGTATAATCATCAATAAATATAACAATATATAATGAACCATTAAAAGAAGTAATTTCCAAATAACCTACAACATCGCTATAAATTGATTCTAAAGGATGTGAGGAATTTGCATCATGATTCTTGTGAAAGGAGTTAGTATGTTTCTTACCACGTAATAAACCCTCACAAGTTTCATGATGAGAAAGGATAAAATGAAGTTCAATAACAAAATTATTTACAAATGTATCATGTAAAATTCTAAAATTAACATGTCTTAATCTTTCATGCCATAATGAGATTCATTTTTATTATGTGATAAAAGCATACATGCAGAAGAAGAGAAGAAGATATATAAACCATTCTTTTGAACAACTTCAACAATAAATGATCCAATTTGATTTATAATATACCAACTATCTTGAAGAAAATTTACAATGAAATTGTCATTAGTAAGTTGAGAACAAGATAGTAAATTATTTTTAAGCTTAGGTACATAGAAAACATCATTAATAACAACATTTATATATTTTGTTTTTCCATGTTTAGTTGATTATAAAAATGAATTATCTCCTAAATAAATTATTTTAGAGATATCTTTAGAATTATATAAAATATCAGATAAACATGTCATAAAGTATGATGCATCGCTATCTAAAATCCATCCATTTTCATTTCAAGCAAATAAAGTAACATATAAAGCAATAACATTTTGACCCTGATTATTATTTTGATTCTTCTACTTATTTTGATTATATTTCTTTCCTTTGTTATTTTTATAAGATTCATTGTAAATTCTATCCTTGTTCTTATAACAGGTTTCCCTTCTATGACCAAATTTACCACATAGATTACAATTTACATTGAATTTTGGTGTATGATTTTTATTACCAAATTTCTTGTTCCTGTGTTTGCCTTTAATAGAATTAGGGTTATATTTATAGTTTTTAGTTTTATCAAAAACATTATTATGGGTGAGAATTTCCTTAGTAACATTATCCTTAGAATCAAAAATTTTCATAACTTGTTATTATTGAATGAGGAGATCAGACGAGGTGGTAAGGTCAGGGATATCTTACTCAGTTTGATACTTAGAATTTAAAATTGAAATGAAATTTCTAATTTTTTCATGAATATTTAACTAAATGATAAATTAAAATAATTTATCCTAAATTAAATTAAAATTACATCCATCAAATTGAGATTTAATGTTCTTAATTTTAACTAAAAAATTCACAACTTTTTCATCACCCTTCATAGGTGTTGTCAACAATTCAAATATTAACTTAATGATATTTGAGAGATGAGTGCCCTTGTGAATGGATTCAAGAATTTTAGAAGCTTCACAATGAGATTCTTTATTACCAATGTGGAGAAATAATTCATCCTTAACACTCTGTAAGATAATGGACATAGCTTCTTGAGATTTCTATTGAAATGTATTGGTAAGCTCAAGGGTCACATGCTAACCAGACAGGGCTTTCTAAGTCCTAATGACAATATTATATAATTTATAATCCATAAATTCATCTTTAACAAGAATTTTCTAAATTTTATAGTTATTTCCATTAAGCATTTGGAATTTATCTAAGAAAAAGTGAGGTGAAGCCATGACTTCCCTTTAAACATGACAATATCTAAATGTTTAAGAAATAACCTTTTAAGTGTGAATTTAAAATTATTTATAATTAAAAAAAATTTAAAAAATTAAATACACACTTTTTGTCAGATTAAAACTTGATAAAGCAAGAAATTTTTACAAATTTGTGACAAAGCAAGGTGTAGTAAGTGTCACAAAATATACTAAAAATAAGATTTTTTTTTTATGATTTAACCTTTTTAAATGAATTTTTTAAACTATTTATGAGATCAATTTAAATGAGCATGAAAATATATTTATTTATACAATTTATATTCTAACCAAAGCAAAAAATTGAAATAAAGTTGCATAATTCTAGGTGTTGAAAGAGTCGCACTCAAAATGACTGCTTAGGCATAATTATTAAAAAAGGTGTAAAACCAATAATATAAATACTTAAAACAAAAACTAAACCACTCCAGTGCATCTGGAACATGCCAAAATCTTAAGATCGATTGGTTGGATGACTATACTTTCCTAGGTTTAGACTAGATCAAGTGTCAAAAGGACTAGTCGATAGGTCAAGGGGTTTTCATGTGAGAGGGAAGGCACATAATCCAAGAAATGGAATTCAAATTAAATTAATTTGAAATTAATTTTGAATAAAGTCAACAAGAAGATTAAAAATAAAAAAAGGATAGTGATAATTAAACACTAAAGTCAACAAGAAGACAAATAAATAAATAAAAAGGATAGTGAGAATTAAACAATAATATAAGTACTTAAAACAAAAACTGGACCACTCCAATGCATTTGGAACATGCCAAAATTTTAAGATTGATTGGTTGGATGACTATACTTGCCTAGGTTTAGACTAGATCAAGTGCCAAAAGAAGAACAAGTCGATAGGTCAGGGGGTTTTCACATGATAGGGAAGGCACGTAATCCAAGAAATAGAATTCAAATTAAATTAATTTGTAATTAATTTTGACTAAAGTGAACAAGAAGATAAAAAATTAAAAAAAGGATAGAGATAATTAAACACTAAAGTCAACAAGAAGATAAAAAAATAAATAACAAGGATAGTGATAATTAAACAATAATATAAGTACTTAAAATAAAAATTGGACCACTCCAATGCATCTGGAGCATGCCAAAATCTTAAGATCAACTAGTTGGATGACTATACTTGCCTAGGTTTAGACTAGATCAAGTGTAAAAATAAGGACTAGTCGATAGGTTAGGGGGTTTTCATGTGAGAGGGAAGGCACACAATCCAAGAAACAAAATTCAAATTAAATTAATTTGAAACTAATTTTGACTAAAGTCAACAATAAGATTAAAAAATTAAAAAAGGATAGTGATAATTAAACACTAACTTGTCTTTTTCAAGTTTTTACCACAAAATTATAATCACCAACTTATCTAAGAGTGAATTCAAAGGTTCACATGCAAAATATTATATTTAACTATTTTTATCTGATTTTTCTTTAATATAAATAAATATTTATTTATTGTAAATGTAAACAAAAGTAAAAACAAATTACTTGTTTTTTAACTTTTTGGTGAAATAATTTAATAAAATGGTAAATCAAATTTGTAGAATTAAAAATAAATAAATTATTTTTTAAATATTTGAAAGAACTTTATACTTACCTTAATATTTTCTAAAGGTGGAAATGGTGTAGGTCTAGGAGGAGAGAAAAAAAACTTGAGGGAGATAGAGGCCTTATCATGCCTTTAAATTTTTCAAACCTTCCTAAAATCCTCCCACAATGCCAACAAGCCTTTCGGATAAATTTTTGGTGCCAAAAAAAAATTTTTCCAGCCTCCCAGGTCATACAGGTAGATTAATAGAGGAGAACAAAATTTGAATAGGCTGATTTAGAGCTTCTCATGCCTTGAAAAATTGCATGGGTCCTTATCTTTGCAAAACTAAATGAATAAAACTTTTAGAAGGCAATTTGATGTATAGAAACCCAAGTTTTAATTTTGTCAAAATTTCCAGACTTTGAATAAATTGAAATATCAATTTAATATTCTAAATACTTGCTGATCAAAATCCTCTCCAATGGCTCTGATACCATGACAAAATATTAAATATAATAATTATGGATCTAGAAGAGATTTAATGAGGAAATCATAATAGATAATGAGCCCAAATCAATAAACACCACACATATATTTATCTTGAGAAAACCTTAAAGAGGTAGAAAAACCCAGCAAAGTGATATTCAATATTGAGAAACAATAATAACCCCAATGCATCAAATCTTATTCATCTCACTCAAATAAATTATTCACAAGTTTGTCTCAGACAAGTATTTGTCACACACAAGAATACTTGCATATTTTTTTGTGTTTGAGATAATTACAATAGGGGTAAAACCCTATTTATAATGATTGACGAGGGGATGTGACCATTGTGAAAATAACAGGTCCATCCACCCTGATAAATCCAATTAATAAACATTTGATAAATATTAAATACCTATAATAAGATTATTTATTTTCCCAAAGTTTACATTTCATCCAAATAAATAATATATTATTATTTAATTAATTATTATCAATGTGATCCAAGGGTTAATAATAACCACTTAGACATTAATTGTTCTAACATTAAGTTATTGAAAGTTATTACTGGAGTATGAAAATTTTTGACACATGATTGATCATGAAAAGCTTGCAATATCCTTTTCTATTGTTCACTGTCAACCCACATTAAAAAAATATATATCAATGCTCTTTTTGAACAACATACCATCCCATATTACATATTTTATGGCTTTCAACTTGAGTGTCTTATGTTATTTGGCATCTAGATCATATGGGCATTCTCCATATGTCAAGAATAAAGCTATATCTATAAACCATTCATTAGTAGAATCTATGAAAATGATAAAGGGAAACTCTTCTCTATTCTGATCATTAGAATATGACAAAGGGATTTTATGAGAATATTTCTATTCTACTATGATCTAAAACAATCCTTTTTCTCAAACCAATTTTGTGGGATTGATTTCAAGATCATTATTTTATACTTTGGTTATCTAGTTACCTCTCTTCAATGCTAGTTCTTGTTGATTTAAAATAGATTTGGATGTTTTATTTGGCACCATCATAATGGAATGCAAATGTAAAATATAATATCTAAATTATTTGACAACTTTCATGACTATGTATGCATTCTTATCTTCTAAATAATATTTCAATTCATAGTCATTCATGTTACAACTCATGAAATCAATGGGAGATTCAATACCTTCATAATTTTTTTAAACTAGTATGGGTGAGAGAGTATGTTTTGAGGCATAACAATAAATGATGAACTTATTTTTCAAGTCTGGACAAACCAGAGTTAGAGCACGAGCAATAATAGTTTTTTTATTTTTTTAATGCCTATTTTTCATAATTATTCCATTTGAATGAGGGTTACCCTTTTATCATATCAATAATGTGTCTGGTGAGCAATGAAAAATCAAGAACAAATATTCTCAATAAATTTACATTCCCAAAGAAAGAATGTAGACCTAGTTTACTATTTGGTAGGGATAAATTTTGAATTGATTCAACTCTCTCTAGATTAATCTTTATTCTTTATTTGGAGATGATGTGTCCAGTATGTTTCCCTTCAATCAACCTAGAAATGAAAATTTTAGGGTTAAGAGAAATACCATGTAATGTACATTTTTTGAACACTTTTTTAAGGTGTTCAAAGTGATCTTATATTTTTTTGAAAACATTTTTAGATCATCTAAGTACACCACAATCCTTGAATGCAAGATCCATATCCATATAAAATGTATCCCTTGTATTGATCAATCCAAATGGAATTTGTCAATATGCAAAAGTTCCCCATGGAGTTTTTAAAGTAATTTTATGTTGATAATCTCTCAACTTCAATTTGATTTCTCCAACATCAAGAGCAATTTAGAAAAAATTTTGATTTCTCCACTATTTTTGTGATCTAAAACAATATTATCAATCTAAGTTGAGGGTTAAAGGTTGAAAATTATTCATGCATTAATAAATTAATGAATATATATGAAAATTATTCCTAAAATATTTATATTATATTATCTTTATTTTTTATTAAATGGTTTGATATCTAATTTTA
This sequence comes from Torreya grandis, assembly GCA_037957365.1. Lineage (NCBI taxonomy): Eukaryota > Viridiplantae > Streptophyta > Pinopsida > Cupressales > Taxaceae > Torreya > Torreya grandis. The sequence goes on from JARHVA010007032.1 coordinate 225,806, forward strand.
GAGGGACCATGTGTTGCATTTATTTTGGATAAAAAGACTTTAAGTCTTCATACAAATATGTAATAATGTCAATGTAATTTTTACGTATGCTGATGAATCTTCTCTTTTGTTCTGGTGAACAACATTTTCCAATGGTAACTAGACTAGGTTGTTGAGAGCTAATGTTTAATTTACCATATCTTGTTGAGACAAGAGAATATTTATCAATCTTCCTTTTAATGAACCTATCATGTTTGTCAAAAATTTCTTCTAATGATACCAAACCCTTACGAATTTTATTTCCTTTTAGTTTGATTATTTATTTCTTGTATTTTTCTTCAATAATATCATTTTTCTAATTTTGCGAAGAATATTCTTTGTATGATGAATCATTGCCTTCAATATACGGGTTTCTAAAAATGTCAACTTTTTTAAGAAAGGAGATAATTTTTTGATCATCATCAAAAAATTTCCTGTTATTTAAATTGTCTAGTATGCTTAGTCAATATACTAGTTTGATTGTGTATTTATATTTACCAACTTCTGAGTGAGTAATAAACAATGAAGCTAATACTGTAAGTGTGCCCACTTTTAAGTTATTTTCTCTTGGGATAAAATGAATAAAAAATTATTAAAATGATTCAATTTTATCTTAGACTTTGTTCCTATAATGCCTCAAATGATCATTTTTCACCTGATACTGGCCTTTAATATATTTCTCTACTAGTACCTCATCACCCAATACTTTCAATTTTTTAATTCCCATTTATTATACAACCTATAGCCCAAGTAAGAGTGATTCATAATCTGTAGTATTGTTAATACATTAAAACTGAAATTTGTAAGAGAAAGGAAATGTTTGCCTCTTTGGAGATAATATAATAATTTTGATAACAAATCCTGGTGAATAGTAATTACCATAAAATTTTATCATCCTGACCTTATTGGTATTGGTTCCCATGATTTTTAGAAAATTTAGATCTTTTTTTCATCAACAAGTAATTACCTATACCTACATCTTCATACAAGATATTTTCCCTAGGATCATCAACCTTTTTCATAGTGTATCTCATTTTCAATTTTGGTTCAAGGTATTGTTTCACTCATTTGACTAGAATCATTGCGTGTGACAAATCTAGCTGAATTTCACCACCAATTTCTTTATAGAAGTTGTTTTACCAACAAAATGTCATATGTTATTTAGATATTAGCTAATAGGATGTTGATCTTAATCCTCTTCTGATGAACAGATGCAAGAGTAACTTTGGCATCTTTGATTTTCCCAATGAGTCAAACTTGTTTTTCTTCCATTGAATAATAATGACCAAATGTCTTTGTATAGGTTAGATTGAGGGTTTGAGAAACTTTGGCATACACTAGATTTTTTGAGGCTCCTATGTCAATGATGCAATTACTAACTTTAAATTCCTTAATAAATAAGGAAATGTAAAAATAATCAACCTTATTAGATTTGGAAGTTGTTGTAACCATAGAGTTCATTAGATTGGAAGAAGGCGAGGTGGATAATATTCCTTTGACATTAACCTTATTTTGAGTAGGATTGTTTCCTTTAATAAAATCTACTAGTCTATATAGTTGATTTGGATATGTTATCAAATATTTAGCTTGTGATATATGCATATTAGTTTTGTTGACATGCTCAATTATATCAAAGGTAGGTAAACTAGTAGAAGAATAACATTGCATAGGATAATATATATTATAATTATTTAAAAGAAGTTTTTTTTTGGATAAATAGTAGGAGCATTCAGAGAGGACTCTCCTGATTTATCTATTGGTTATTTTTTTATATTTTTTTTGCTTATAATTTTGAGCTTTCTTCTATTTTTGAGCTCCTATGAAGATCATAAATTATTGACTATTTATGTCTTCAATATTGTCCTCATAATATTCATTTGAGTTATATTATTAGAACAAATTTATGGAGTTAACATCAAGTTCTTCAATTTTACATTCTTGAGAATCTCGATTTTCTAATTCATTTTCTTGTTCAATTTATTCATATTGAAACATTTATTCCATTTTCAAAATGGCATTCATAGGTGGATTTAAATTTTGTTGAGGAGGAGATTCTAGTGTAAGATTTTGTTGAGGAGCTTGTAATTGAGGACAATCCTTTTCAAAAGGAACATAATTTCTTCTTAGGATGTCCTGATAACAAGTAGTGATAGTTTTTTGAGATAATTATTTACTCAAATCCATGATATCATTAACCATATTTTGCAAGCATTTTTCAATTAAATATTGGCCTAAGTTTTGGATTTTGCCTTTAAATGATACCTTTTTTAGTTTTCCATCCATTATCATGTCATGTTTGACATCAATAGCTAAAGTTTGAGATGTAATCAAATCAACTACTCTAGATCTTTTTATTTAATAACTTACTTTTATAAATTGAGAATTGATAAATAAGCACTTTTGATTCTTGTATGTTGGTTTGGTACTTATCAGTATCTTATATAGTAGTTTTTAAAATTTATATATGAAATATCTCATAGTTTCATGTATTTATTTCTTCATTTGAGTGAGTTGATTTAACAATGCATGTGCATTTTTTGTTGGTTTGAATCTATCTTCAAATTTGATTTTCATAGTATTGTAATTAGTTATCATTCCTAGAGGAAGATGACAGAACCAATATGTTGCTCCATTCTATAGAGTTTCAATGAGTAATCAAACTGCAACATACTCATGTTTCATGCCCATAATTCCACATGCTATGGATAAAATAATTATATGTTCATCTAGATGATGTTTACCATCACATGAAACTTTTAGAAAGTTCTTCCTTAATATTTTTATAAGTTCATGGAATTGTCCCAAATCTAACAAACCAATTATGTTACACCAAGTTAAATTCATAGTTGGAAAGACTGCCTATAGTGGTATAACAATGCTTGGTAGGATAAGATCTTGACAAACAATTGTTCTTTATTGTAACTATTTATTTTTCTTAGGAGTTTGGGAAGACTAACTGATTTTTTGAGTTTACCTTTTTATTCTAGATCTAGTTTAAAAATAAAAGCTTATTGCAATTGATATAAATGATTAGCCCTAGTGAAAAAAATTTATACCAATTTTTATTATTGATAAGGAGATAGTGCAAATTAAAGACTTATCTAGGTTGGTCTTCTTTGGTTAAATCTGCATGTAGCTAGTTCTTGAGTTATTTGTGTTAAAACAACATGATATTCTTAATCCTCTAATACCTAAACAACTCTATGAAAATGTGTTGAACTAGTTCTATTTTCCCAAATAAATTCTCTCAAGTTGGTTGAAATGTATTTTTGTGTCTAACTTAACCAATCAAGATTCAGAGGAAGGATTGGTGTTTAGATTGATTAAGTGGTCATTCAATGAAATTCTTACCATTGAAAATATTTGAGTAGATATATGAATCCCTCTCCATGTTTGTATTCTTGATTGTCTTCATAAAAAAATCTAAACATTTATTTACGAAATGAAAATAATGGTTTTCCTTTGTGTTTATTACTGTAGTGATAATCTTGAATTGAGCGTAACTCTTTTTATTATCTCAAGCTAGTTGTAGAAGACTTGAAGCAATGTCTTCTTTTGAAGTTTATATCTAGTTTAAACTAGGTTGATGATCAATATTTTGAATCTCTAAAATAGTTATGAATAAAATATATTGATTTAAAGATAATTGATGAGATATTTAGGCTTGTCTACATGAAATAATCCTTTTATGATAGCTTAGCATGATCTAATTCTTGATTTAAAATCATTAGAATAATTTAGGACTAAATTACTAAAATTTCATCTGAGTCCTAGGCTAATAGTATGATTTGTGAAATGATGTCTAATAATGTATAATACTCTAAATATAAATAAAGTTGATAGAGTTAACCTTGAGTTGATGGTAAAGTCATATAGACCAATGTCTCAAAATGTGGGTTGCACGAGTGTTACAAAAATGTACCCCATGGTGGGTGCCAAAAACTATTGGAATGAAAATTTGTCAAGAGGACAAATAGATGTTTTTCATCAATAGTCATGGCACAAAGTCCATATTATATTATAAAGTGGATATACCTTTATTGAAAACCAAAATAAGTATGATAAATAGAAAATATTTGCAACAAAAATGGTGTTCTGTATTAAGCAGAACTTTTGACCAAAAAGTATAAAAAGTCTATAGAAAAGAAATGAATACATATATAGAAAGAGAAAAAGGTAATAAGTATGCTTTTATAAAAGTGGAAATAGAAAATATTGTAGCATAGAATTTCACCCTTGTGGGAGAATTTTTTAGGCTCTCTCACTCCCAGCTATAATATTGGAGAAACCTCAGGCTGTGGGTATCCTATAGTGAGGTTGAACTTCTGGAGAAGGCTGGCTTCCTCTTGGTAGATCACTTAAACTAAAGTTTCTACTTGGAAAAGAGGTAGAGAGGGGATATAGGGTAACTAAGAGAGATAAATGGGTGATACACCAAATTTATTGACACTCACATAAAGATGAAATAAACACTAATTCAACATAGGATAATTCTTGCTCACACAACCTCACAAACTAGCTAATTTGCATAAGTGTTTCATTAACTAGGCTCACCAAAAAATACATGAAGCAAAGAGGAATTTAAAAATTCACATCAAGAATCCATTAATGGTAGAAAGAGCTCAAGTTTAGACCTGTAACTAACTTGAAAACACTTAAAAATAGGCAAGAAAGAAGGACAATGGACATGGAAGAACACTTCTTCGCAAGGATATCATGCATAAGCTTGATAAGTAAAATTTAGAGGCAAGAGATAGGTAAAAATTAATTTGTATTACTTCAAGATGTATTTATTACAAAATTTTAAAGGATTTTTCCTTGTCAAATGAGAATATCTTACAAAAATTAGGGAGAAACGGCAAATATAGGAGAAAAGGGGAAGAGAAAGAGAAGACACAAGTAACCAGAATTCAATAAATGATATCCAACTACCCTCCATGGATTATTTCCCACATTTAGGTTAATTATAAATAATCATTCTTAAAAAAAATTAACCTCCATAATCTCCAATAGTCTTCAAACCCTCTCATTGGTTATGAAACACACTAGAAGACAAGAACTTATTAAGGATGATGATGTCATGATCCACTAAAAAGAAAAAGTATTAAGAGAACTTGAAAATGTATTGAATTATCTAATTACTTGATTTAAACTCTTTAAAACCTTAAAAAAATCCTCAACTTGAACTTTTAAAAGATACTATGCAAATGCTAGTTAACTTAGCACTTTATGCTTAACTGACCATGGAGGTTATCTTCTAATTTCAACTTGACTTTGATTTTTGAGGTTATCTTTGATTGTTTATTTTATTTTCTCCTCTAACTTGAAAAAAACTCCATGATACCTAAAAATCACTTAGAATCCATTGATGGAAGTCATGAACTTGAGCCACCTTGAACCAACTGTCTTGAAAACTGCTCCCAAGGCCATTTGGCACCATAAAGACCAATTTTGGACCTATATAAGACTTATATAAATTCATGTCATGTTGTTTTAAGTCAGTAAGGCACCATATAAACACCATATAAACTCTTAGGAAGATATAAAAGTGACATATAATGTTGTTTTAAGTCCAATTATACCTATTCCATGGATTTATACCATTTGTTTCTTTGAAGACTTTCAAAAAAATTCATTTTTGAGCCATTTTGGGCCTCCTAGCACCCAAACATGTCATATTATAATGAAAAATAGGGGTTTTTTTTGGATATTTTTGGAGTTTTATACAAATTAAAAGTGATTTATAACTCATTTTAGGCCATTTTATGGACCTATGAGTCCAAAAATGCAAAACTAGGCAAAAAACTCCTTTGCAAGCTCAAACAAGCTCACTTTCAAGATGATTGTTCATACAATTAAGACACCCATTACACCAATTATTTACGTTTATATATTTTTAATATACCCCTTCAATACCCCTAAAAATATTTGGCTACCATGCAGAATGTGTGATAAGATAGACATGTAAAGATGATTGCCTACAGGGTTTGTAAGCATTTTGGGCATGCTTACACTCTAAACAATTTTTCATACAACTCAGGTCCTTAACCAACCTTAATACATAGTTAAGTTAAATTATATATGGATTATTAAAACATAATATAATCACTTATCCCAACTCTTCATGATATGAAAGAAACAAGCATTTGAAGATGGGCTAAAAATGGGTGTTTTAAGCCTAAAAAAGCTTAAATTTCTCCAAATGACTAATTTTACAATTAAAATGATCTCTTTTTCTTTTAAACATACTAATTACACATTAAAAACCTCATTACACCTCTCCAAATGATCAAAACTCAACTTTGCCTTTTATGCCTTGAGGATGCATGTGGGGATTTGAGCTTGCCGATGTGTTTGCATGGAATTTGAAATTTGAACACCATAAAAATATGTTTATAAGGCTTAAAAATATCTTATCATACGTTTAAAACACTTCCCTAAACTTTTAAATATCAACACACCTTAAAACTCCAAAAAGTATGCTTGCATGAATAGTGACCATTGTGAGACATACGGGGACTATGACAAAACATAGAGAACTTCCACATATCATATGATATTTATGATAATTTTCATAGATATAATATTTCATGAGGACAAAACATACTAAATATAGAGTCATTTATATGTTTACTTTGTTCTGTAGACCTTTTTTATCATAATTTACCTTGAGCTGCTTGCATGTTTCCTTTGTGCTAAAACTTATCTTTCTTCAAAAACATTTATTAAAACCCTAAATTTTATCACTCCCATAGGATAATATAGGTTTAAAATATCATATTATACAATTATAAGACTTCTCCAAGGCCTAAATTACTTTTTGACATCCAGAATTGACAAAACTTCATTTGGTCGTCAATGGCTACCTTCTTGACTAATAATAGATGGTGTCAAAATAGTGGGAAAATTCACTCTTGATATGAAGTTTAGGATTTTATTGTATTATTTTTTATGTTATTTAAACCATATGTACCAAATTTCATTCTTTGACTCAACCTGTAGATGCCCCAAAATGGCCAATTTCTCTAAGGTATGCCTTATTATTGACTGTGATTTGACATAGGGTTAACTGTACTAAAACAATAAATAGTTCCTATAGTCAAAAATCATATAAAATATTTTTAATGGGTATATTATTTCATAATGAGCCTCTCTACCAAATTTTGTGATTAGATCCTACATATTTTGGCCTGTAGGCCCATTTTGGCAAAAGTTAGTGACATGTGTCTACTTGGTCAAAAATCACAACTGAGTTTTCATTCTCCTTGCTTTTGTTTTTTATATATAATGATTATTTTTATTTTAAATTCTCATGGATATTATCCTTGCATCATTCCACTCTTCATTTATTTGCCTTCAACCTCCCATGCTTCCTTACGAACCATGCTTGTATGTTTCAACAGTATGTAGGTGTGTGTTTATGAGGCTTGAACCTGATCATAAACCTACTTGAGATAAATTATTCATTTAATTGACATCACCTCACTCACTATTCCTATTTTAATTATCTCTATTGAACATAAGGTCCAACCATTGGCCACTATGTCATCAATCACCAAGAGCTTGATAGATAGGTTTGGGTTTCCCATGACTATATTTCCTTGTTTCTAAGGTGTATGACTAAATTTTTTTTCCTTGAAGCTACATATTTATCTCTCCTAATGATCATATATCATCATTTTACCTTTATTACCTTCCCTTTAACATGTAACCTTTTTAGAGTCCACTATTCTCTCATTCAACCTTTCAATCCAAAGGAAAGATTGGGTTCCTGAGGTTGTAGGCAAAGATTTGAGAGGAATTGACTATGTTAAGATCATTGAGACTCCTTAATATAATTATTGATATATTTCACACTATGAGAGTTGGAGAACCAATTCCATATTTGTTTTCCACATGGCGTGCTATTTGACCTCTTGAGAGCCTTTTGAACAAGATTCCATCCCCAAGGTGTATAACCCTAAATACTCCAATGTGATGCATTATATGTAGGTGATATTGGGGGGAAATGGTAATTTATACCTAAAATTATGTTATAAATTCATCACATTATTTTTTCATCATAAAACCTTCTCAATATTCGTGCCCTTTCTCAACTTCTTATACTTTCACTAGCTTCCACTAGGCAACCAATCTCAAGGGTTTCAAAGACCAAAACATGGTATATGATTCAATAGATAAATATTTTGTCATAGATAGTTTGAGGTGATATTATCACACCTTAAATAACCCATTTCAACTTCCAAATACCCTTGAAACACTTCTTTCCATACAACATACTCACCATGGCTTCTCTAGGCTTGTAGCCCCTTTTTTGGTCAAATTATTTTTGGTTTGACTATTATATAATGTATCATACAAAATTGAGACCATTTATATATATTATCCATCTCATTACATGTGTTTACAAGTTTCATGACCTGATTCCACTCCAAGTTCACATTCCCTTCATTAGGCTCCCCTCAATTAGGCCTAATTAGCCTTTAAGCACACCCCATGTCTATAAACTTTATCATATCACCTCAAATCAACCTAAAACCTCTTTAATAACTTATTAAACATTTAGAAACATCATATTACAAACTTTTGGCAAATTTAGAGGGTTGAAACTCTTGAAAACAATAAAACCCTAGTTTAGGGCTTCTCTCATGCTCTTTTTGAGACCCTGTTTTGGATTTGGGGGGTTAAAATGACTTATAGGCCTCACCTAGAACTATTTTTAGATTAATTGGGTTTTTATGAATTGGAAAGACCTGTAAAAGTTGGAAATAATCTCTCAAACAAAAAATAACAAAAAAGTGCAAGCTTGCTACCCCATTTTTGCTTTGATGATGGTTCTTGAGTTATAGGGGTGAACTAAGTAAACTGAGATAGGTTTTTGTGTATCATCCTTTCCCCCAAATATAATAAAAATTTCATGTCATAAATCCCAAGGAAATTACTTCAGTCACCCCTTTCTCTTCTGGATTATAGGCCTCTCTTAGCTCTCTAGGCCTAGAAAACTAAAAAATGATTTTTTTGTCCTTTGCATGTATGAAAACTCTTGGGACAAGTTTGATTAACCTTGGAGAAGATTATATTATTTCTCATGACAAATTTTATACCTTTAATTTATATTTCTTGATGTGAATTTCATTTAACACTCAAATCCTGTAGAAGTCATTGAATGATCACAGTGAATAAAAGTGAAACTTGGAGGCCTTCAAACAATAATCTCCTCTATTCACACACCCTATTCCTTTTGAAATTATATTAACCTATGATATGGATACAATATGGTAACATTTTAATTCATAAAACATCTTTTCAATATTTTTACATGGCATCAACAAAAGTGCCTAGAACCATTTTTGAACTTTAGGGACTTTGTCCCTGAAACTCAAATTCTCAACTTTGAAGTGGTTTCTCAAGGCTTCCAACTAGTCCAATGATTCAAAATAGTTTTTCATATTATTATTAAATTACAAAAATCTCAAAAAATATTCCAAACATGTCAAATATTCTTCATGCCCCTAGATGCTCAATCAACTAGTACTCTACTCAGCTTCTCACACCACACCGGGACCTCCCAGAATACTACACTACATCATCAATTTAGGACTACAAAGGGACTAGTCATGGGGGTAGATGGTTACTGAAAGGTCCAAGATATTTTCCTGATCCATATAGGAAAAAATTTTGTATGTAGGCCAATTTTTTTCAATATTTCTAGTGACCTCATGGGATTGCATGCCTGATATACAATGGATTAGTTGTCTTGTTTGATCCATTGGGCATACGAGGTCACAAGTCTTTCTTTCCCAACTGATATGAAAATAATATAAGGCTTTACATTTATGGAAAACTCCTTTTATATCAACAAGGATAACAAGAAAAAAACAAACACTATGCCTAAGGCACTTAGGTAAGGGAAACACACAACTAAAAAGATGTGCACAAGGCACTTAGGGAAGGGAAACACACAAGATGCTATATACAACTAACCTAAAGATTTATACTTCTCTTGAATAAAAAAGAAAGGTCCTTGGATCACTCCCTTCATGGATAGGAACATAATTAAAGGCACTCTACTTGTGAAACACTATACTTTTTGAATCATATCTCTCATGAGGGTCAATTGGAACAAACATGTCTCCAATATAGAAGTACTCCTGAGATGACTCAAAACTAATCCCATGATGATCTTCAATGTGAACAATGTCTTGGGAGAAGTTCTCAATCTGATTTTGGAGAGTGACTATTATCTCTCCACTTGGTGTCTCTTCAAAGATAAGAGAGCATTCCAACAATTTATGACTGTAACCTTAGCTTTAAAGAGCTCATTAGGCTCAAACTTTGTCTTGGCAGCCATTTGATAAATTTCTTGTCTTGGGAGTGAAGGTTGGGTGTCCATGTTTGCACAAAAAGGACTCTAGATCATCCCAAAAAGTAGCTTCCTCTTGGTCACTTGGGATATGCCAACCTTATAACCATTATTGCTTTATTCACATTGGAAAAAGCCACATTGAATCTCACCAAACCATTTAAGATTCAAAATGTCATATTCTTTTGGTTCTAGATCTAACCACTCTCCTTCATTCTTGAAAACATTAGTACTACCTTCAATGGATAGTTCATTTTGAGATTGGTTAGCTTCTATACCCTGATTTACAAGTTCATGCTTTTGCTCTAGAGGAGATATAAGTTGGTTTAGAACCTCTACCTAGTTCATGAATTCATGGTATAGTTGTTTCCATACTTTATTCTGATCCTCTTTTTCATCTATGTAGAATAGACATTCAATAGTCCACTCAAGGTCTCCACTATATTTAGTTTGAGGATTGTCATCTTCAGGCTCTAGTTCATTAGTGTCAAATCCATACCAAGAAAGCTGGTCTAAACCTAATTTTTCCTCCTCTGAATGAAGTGGGCTACCTATCAAGATTTCTTCTTCATACACACTTACCTCATCTTCTCAAGACTCACTTGAGACTACAAACTCTTCCTCTCTCCTTTGTAAAATAGGTTCTTTCTCCAAGAGGGAGATGGTGAGAGGATGAAAAAGTTCACCTTGCTTGTAACTTGAGTGTCTTTATAACTACGTACTTTGAGTGGTCTCTTTGGTGGATCTTGAGGTAGGGATAAATATTCTTAAAAGTCTTTTAGGGCAAGCTCATTGAGCAGAGAGAACACCTCTTTTTTATTTTGTTTGACCACTAACTCCTTCTCTTGAACTAGTTATTAGACCACCACAATTGATAACTCTTCCTTCTTCTCTATACCTTTCTAAATCGATTTCCATGATGGAAATATGTAGGGATCAGCCAGCTTATCTTATTTTTAAATAGGTATGTGAGAGGTTGGTTTCAAAAGAGAGGGCATGACATAATCAAGGTCAAAGGTGTAAGAGAAGATCCATGGTGGGATGGTTTCAAAATCTTGAGTGGGAATGGGTGTAGGGGTAGGAGAGGACTAAATAATTGGTTTGGGTTTGACATACTTATCCTCCCAATGAGTCAACATATCCTCTATTGAGAGTATCCATTCCTTCATCTCTTGATTCTCAACATGTGGATAGTCACCTTCTTCAATGGATGCTCACACACTCCAAAATTTATGCAAGAAGATCCTTATCCCCTCCATGGCATGAATGGGGAATTCTTGTCCAATTCCAACCTCCTTATTTATTTTCATGGTTGTTCTCCCTTGGTCCAATATTTCTTCTCTAATTCTTGACAAGGATGGACCTTGACAAGGTTGACTAGGGGGTGATTTAAAACCCTTAGAGGCTGAGATTGAGTCTCTTAGAGGGGAGAGGACACATAAGACTAATTACACTAAGTTTTTTGATCTTTATAAGATATCAATGTACTTTCCAAATTTTGGACCATGCTTCTCAACCACACCTTGTTCTCCCTTTCACAAATTGCCCATTTTTCATCCTCATAAAATGACCACCTATTCTTGACCAACTGAAGAGAACTCCTTGCCTCTTGTGAAAAATTAATAGGGATGATAAAAAAAATTTAAGCCCCTACCAATCTCCCTTATCAACTCAATATAATATGATAATGCTTGCTTGAATCCTGACAAGGATGTAATAGAATAAACATAGTCTTGAAAAGGGGAACTAGAGGGATGATTTGAATGAAAAGGAGGTTGATCTTGGTCATAAATAGGAGTGAGAGGGGTTCAAAGGCCATGATAAGGTTGATAGTTTGTTTGAGGGCCACTTGGGGGGAACACGTAAACATTATTAGCTTCATAAGTGTGATTATGAGGTAGAGAATAAGCATGTTGATCAAAATATGGTTAATTATACATACCAAATAATAATGACTAGGCACGTAGGTTGCTTATACCAGTTGATAAATACTTGGAGTCACCATTGGTGTTTACACACGTGCCTCCAAAGGCTGATTGGATGAAGAGAAGACCAAAACTCTTTACTTAGTGAACAAAGTAGTCCCACCAAGAATGCTAAAAACTATTGTAGTGTAAAATTGTACCTTTTTTGGAGAATTTTTTAGGCTCTCTCAGTCCCAATTATAATATTAGAGTAACATCAGGCTGTGGGTATCTTGTAGTGAGGTTAAACCTCTGGAGAAAGTTGACTTCTTCTTGGTATATCACCTAGACTAATGTTTTTGTTTGGAAAAGAGGTAGAGATGGGGTATAGGGTAACTAAGAGAGATAAATGGGTGTACACCAAATTGATTAACACTCACATAAGCATGAAATAAAAACTAATTTAGCATAAGATAATTCCTGCTCACACAACCTCACAAACTAGCTAATTTGCATAAGTGTTTCATAAAATAGGCTCACCAAACAATACATGAAGGAAAGACAAATTTAAAAATTCACATCAAGCATCCATTAATTGAAGAAAGAGCTCAATTTAAGACCTACAACTAACTTGAAAACACCTAAAAATAGGCAAGAAAGAAGGACAATAGACATGGAAGAATACTTCTTCACAAGGCCATCATGTACAAGCTTGCTAAGCATAATTTAGAGGCAAGAGATAGGTAAAAATTAATTTTTATTGCTTCAAAAGGTCTTTCTTACAAATTTTGACTAGGTTTCTCCTTGTCAAATGAGAATATCTCACAAAAAAGGGGGAGAAATGGAAGGTATAGGAGAAAATGGGAAGAGAAAGAGAAGAAGCAAGCAAATAGAATTCAATAAATGAGATACAACCACTGTCCATGGATTCTTACCCATATTTGGGTTAATTATAACTAATCCTTCTTCAAAAAATTAACCTCCATTATCTCTAATAGTCTTCAAACCCTCTCATTGCTTTAGAAACACACTAGAAGACAAGAACTTGTTGAGGATGATGATGTCATGATCCACTAAAAAGGAAAAGTCTTCAAAGAATTTGAAAATGTATTGAATGCTCCAATTTCTTGATTGAAACTCTTAAAAACCTTTAAAAACTCCTCAACTTGAATTTTTGGAAGATATTATGCAAAAGCTAGTTGACTTAGCAATTTATGCTTAACTCACCATGAAGGTTATATTCTAATTTCAACTTGAATTTGATTTTTGAGTTTATTTTTTCTTTTTAAGTTTATTTCTCCACCAACTTGAAATAAAATCCATGATACCTGCAACTCACATAGACTGCATTGATGGAAGTCACAAGCTTGAGCAACCTTGAACCAGTTGTCTTGAAAACTACTCCCAAGGCCATTTGGCACCTTGAAGACCACTTTTGGACCTGTAGAAGACTTCCAAGCATTCATGGAATGTTTATGAGGATGAAAATAAAGATTTTGAAAACCTTAAATACTTGCAACAATGGTGGAAAACACCATTAAACCTATAATAATGCACAAAAATGTCAAAAAATTAGGTTTTTTTAACCATTTAGCTCAACAAGGCATCATATAAAATCTTAGGAAGAGCTCAAAGTTTTATATAACGTTTTATAGGTCCCTTTAGACCTATTCCATGGATTTATACCATTTATTTCTTTGAAGACTTTAAAAAATATGCATTTTTTAGCCATTTTAGGCCTCCTAGGCACTCAAACATGCCATATTCTAATGCAAAATAGGTTTTTTTAAGGAGATATAGGGAGTCCTCTTCATATTACAGGTGATTTACATGTTATTTTGGGCCATTTGATTGACCTATGAGTCTAAAAACTCAAAACTAGGTAAAAATCCCATTTGTAAGCTCAAACAAGCTCATGGATATATGTTACATAGGCCCCTTCAACACCCCTAAAAATATTGGGCTACCATGTGGAATGTGTGAAAAGATACACATGTAAAGATGATTGATTGCAGGGTTTACAAGCATTTTGAGCATGCTTAAAGTCTTATAAATTTTTCATATAACTCAAGACCTTAACCAACCTTAATCCATAATTAAATTTAATTAAATATTGGTACTCAAAACATACTATAATTACTTGTCCCAACTCTTCATGGTATGAAAGAAAGAAGCATTTGAAGATGGGATAAATTTGGGTGTCTTAATCCTAAAAAAGCTTAAATTTATCCAAATAAACAATTTTACCATTCCAATGATCTCATTTTATTTGAAACATATTAATGAGACATGAAACACCTCATTACACCTCTCCAAATGATCAAAACACAACCTTGCCTTTTATGCCTTGAGGATACCTGTGGGGATTTGAGATTGCTGATGTGTCTTCATGGAGTTTGAAGTGTAAACACCATAAAAATGTGTTTAATATGATTAAAAACATCTTAAAATTCTTTTAAAACACTTTCATAAACATTAAAAATTGAAACACACCTTAAAACTCCAAAAAGTATGATTACATGAATAGTGACCATTGTGAGACATAGGGGGACTGTGAAAAAATAGTGAGAACTTCCAATTTTCATATGAAATTTATGAGAATTTTTATGGATATAATAGGTCATTATTACAAAACTTACCAAATATTAAGTCATTTGGATGTGTACTTTGTCCTGTAGACCCTTTTTACCATAATTTACCTTGAGCTGCCTGCATGTTTCCTTCGTGCTAGAACTTATCTTTATTAAAAATTCTGAATTAAACACCTTAATTTTATCACTAAAATATGAAAATATAGGTTTTAAACATCATATTATACCACTCTAATACTTATCCAAGGCCTAAACTACTTATTAACATCTATAACTGACAAAACTTCATTTGGTCTCTAATGGCTACCTTCTTGACTGGCAATGGACTGTGTCAAAACAATGAGAAATTTCACACTTTATATAAACTTTATGATGATATTTTATGGTTTTTTAGGTTATTTATACCATAATTACCAAATTTTGGACTTTGACTCAACCTATAGATGTCCTAAAATGGCCAATTTCTCCAAGGCATGCTCTATTGTTGACTGTGATTTGAGATAAGGTTGGATATACTAAAATATTGAATATTTACAATTGTAAAAAATCCAAAAAAATATTTTTAAATGGTATATTAGTTCATAATTATCCTCTTTACCAAATTTCATGATTAGATCCTACATACTTTGGCCTGTAGGCCCATTTTGGCAAAAGCTAGTGACACGTGTCTGCTTGGTTAAAAATCACAACTGATTTTTCTTTCTCCTTGCTTTCATTTTTTATATAAAATTATTAATTTTATTTTAAATTATCATTTATATTATCCTTTCATAATTCCACTCTTCATTTCTATGCCTTCAACCTCTCGTGCTTCCTTATGAACCCTGCTTGTATGTATCAATAGTATGTAGGTGTATGTTTATGAGGCTTGAACTTGATCATAAACCTATTTGAGATCACTTATTAATTTAATTTACCTCACCTCAATCATTATTCCTCTTTTAATCATCTCTATTTAACATGAAGTCCAACCATTGACCACTATGTCATCAATCACCAAGAGCTTGATAGATAGGTTTGGGTTTTCCATGACTGTATTTCCTTGTTTCTAAGGTGTATGACTGACTTTTTTGTCCTTGAAGATACATATTTCTCTCTCATAATGAGCCTATATCATAATTTTTACCTTTATTACCCTACCTTGAATATGTAACCTCCTTAGCGACCATTGTGCTCTCATTCAACCTTCTAATCGAAAGGAAGGATTGGGTTCTTAATGTTGTAGGCAAAGATTTGACAGGAACTGACTATGTTAAGATCCTTGAGACTCCTTACCATTATGTTTAATCTATTTCATACTAATATATTTGGAAAACCATTTCCATATTGGTTTTCCACATGGTGTGTTATTTGACCTCTTGAGAGCCTCCTAAACAAGATTCCATCCCTAAGGTGTATAAGTTTGAATACTCTAATGTGATGATTTATATGTAGGTGAGATTGGGGGGAAATGGTAATGGTTACCTAAATTTATTTTTTAAATTCATAACACTCTTATTTTATCATCAAACCTTCCCAAGAGTCATGCCCTTTCTCAACTTCTTCTTATGCTTTCACTAGCTTCCACTAGGCAACCAATCTCAAGGGTTTCAAAGACCAAAACTTGTTATAGGATTAAATAGATAAATATTTTGTCATGAATAGTCTGATGTGATATTGTCACACCTAAAATAACCTCTTTTAACTTCCAAATCCTCTTGAAACACTTCTTTCCACACAACATACTCACCATGGCTTCTCTAGGCTTGTAACCCCTTGTTTGGTCAAATTCTTTTTAGTTTGACCATTATATAATCTCTAATAAAAAATTGAGACAATTTATAGATATTATAAAACTCATTACATGTTTTTTACAATTTTAATGCCCTGATTCCACTCCAAGATCACACTCCCTTCATTAGGCTCCCCTCAATTAGGACTAATTAGCCTTTAAGCACATCCCAGGTCTATAAACCATACCATACAGCCTCCAATCAACCCAAAACATATTTAATAACTTATTAAAGATTTAAAAACATAATATTAAAAAAAAAATTGGAAATTTTTAGGGTTAAAACTCTAAAAAATAAAAAAACCCTAGTTTAGGGCTTCTCTCATGCTCTTTTTGAGACCCTGTTTTGGATTTGGGAGGTTAAGATAAGTTATAGGCCTCACCTATATATATTTTTGGATTAATTGGATATTTATGAATGGTTTAGACCTATAAATTTTGTAAATAATCATAAAACACTACCTATCTCTCAAACAAAAAATAAAAAAAAGGTGCAAGCTTGTTGCCCTATTTATGCTTTGACGATGGTTCTTGAGTTCTATGGGTGAAATAAGGAAACTGAGAGAGGTTTTTGTGTATCATCCATTATAAAAAATAAAATCCAAATTTAAGGTCATAAATCCCAATGAAATTATTTTTGTCACCCCTTTCTCTTCTAGTATTCTAGGCCTCTCTTATTAGCTCTCTAGGCCTAGAAAACTAAAAAAATGGATTTTTTGTCCTTTGCATGTATGAAAACTCTTGGGAAAAGCTATATTCTCCTTGTGTAATCTTACATGATGTCCCATTACAAATTTTATACTTTTAAATTTCTATATTTGGGGTGTGACGGTCATTTAACACTCAAATCCTATAGAAGTCACTGAATGATCACAGTGAATAAAAGTGAAACTTGGAGGCCCTAAAAAATAATCTCCTCTATTCACAAACCATTTTAATTTTGAAAGGATCTTACCCTATGAAATTTATAAAATATGGTAACATTTTAATGCATCAAACCTCCTTGTAATATTGTTTCAAGGCATTAATAAAAGTGCCTGGGACCAATTTTTGAACTTTTGGGGACTTTGTCCCTGAAACTCAAATTCTCAACTTTGAAGTGGTTTCTCAAGGCTTCCAACTAGTCCACTTATTCAAAAAAGCTTTTCATGATATTATTCAATTCCAAAAACCTCAGGAAAGCTTCCAAATGTGTCAAAACTCCTTCATTCCCCTAGATGCTCACTCAACCAAAACTCTGCTCAACTTCTCACACCACACTAGGGCTTCCTAGGATACTACACTACATCATCAATTTAAGACCACAAAAGGACTAATCATGGGGGTAGAAGGTTACTGAAAGGTCCAAGAGATTTTCTTGATACATCTAGGTAAAATTTTTGAATGTAGGCCAATTTTGGCCAATAGTAAAAAATCTAATAAGTCAAATTCATAAACTTATTGAAAATTCCACAAGTGGGTAATCTCTCTAAAACACAACCTTTATTATTCAATGGATAAGAAAGGCATATATGCATTCATAAGAACACATAATATATGATAAAACTATTGCTTGTACCTGATAACAAAATATGACAATCACTTTATATTTCCTTGTAAAAAATGAATAATACTATTTTAATCTACCAAGGTTTCACCAAAATGGAAATAATAGATGTAGGTTCGAAAAAGAAATGAGAATATAGAACTTCCAAATTCTGAATAGTAAATAACAATTACAATATTATTTTGAAATCAAAGATTTGAATACAAGTAGATAGTATAATTTACATAATCTACAAGTAAATATTGATCACATAGTTTGTAAAATCTCTTTTTATTAGTATTTGTTGAATTGTCGATACAATATCCTCTTTCAAGAGTATGGAAAAAAGTTTCACTATCAAGAACCCTTTCACAAATGATCCCTTAACTCATATTTATAGGTTAAAATGGGTTTTTATGGTGTGTAACCAACTTTTTTTACTCTTCAAGAGCTTCTAAAATCACATTAAATAAATAACACAACTTAAATCTTTCTAAAATGCATTAAGCAATTTGATTAACTTGCAAAAATGTGTTGGTTTTTTTGCATGACCTGTAAAAGTACAATGATAAATTTGTAAAACTTGAAAATTTTCATTGAAAAATTTACACGACTCAAGATTACAAAAAAGTCTTAGTAAATTTTCATGACTTTACCATGTGTGAATTAACTAGTACAAAAAGATGCGATGACAATTTCAAAAATGATTCAAAAAATACAAGTCTGTGAGAAGGATCAAAATATGATGTATAATTATTATTTGTAATATTTATTTATGATGATATATACCTCTTATTTCTCAAGTTATGGCTACTTATTTTGATATTCATCAAACCTTTTCATGATTTCCAACACTTTATCTTCATTTAGACTGTCTAAAGATGTGTAGGGTTTTTCAATGCCATGATATAGGTTCATCATCTTCTATGGTGTTCCCTATAACCTCTTAAGAATTGCATTGAGGTTATCTAAATTATTCTAGTACTTAATTAGCATCTGAATTGGCTCATAACTAAATATAGACTTAGGAGTTAGAATTTCCTCCATATGAGTATTAAATTGATCAACAACAATTTCCTCATTAACTGATTTCCCATTATCATCAGTAAGTCTACATTTCAATTTTATTAATCCTATTATTTCAAGGAGAGCATCACCTCTCATTTATTTAGAATCACCAAATTTATTGATGCTTTTTTTTATGATGCAACTCTAAAATTTAACAACTCTCAAGAACTCAGGTAGGTACACACCCTCTTCTATTTGGATGACCTTTTATTGAATAAGATCATCTAAGTAGGTAAAAGAAAAATATTCCAACTTGGGAAGCAATTCATTCCATTTGTATACTTATTCTACATATTTGTTTTTACTATTAGTTTCTTGATCGTACTATTATTATTGGATCTCAAAACACATGGCAATCATTGTTTGAAGAGTAGTGATTCCTTCATGTATAAGCTTTTGAGACAATTATTATTTTTATTTAACCATATGGATAATTTATTCCTAAATATTTAGTGTGTCTATATCATAAATTTGATGAATAATAGAATGAGAAGGTTAGATGGGCCTTACCAATTTCTAAACCATAGATCTTAGTTGTTCAACTTTTTCATAGATTTGATTATCGATGATGCTATCATGATCCATATTTTCAAACAAGATACTGATCATTGATTGAAAATTTTCTTTTATTCCCTCTCTTGTAGCTTTTCCTAGATGTATTTTTTAGATTTTATTGTCAGAAGCACTAATATTGTCTTTGTCCTTTTCTATTAGAGGAATTGTTAACTCTACATATCTAACTCCTTTTTAGTATGTGATTATTCTTTAGAATATTTTTGGAATCTTCACTAAACAAGGATGAATAATAATTAGTGTGTTGAAATCAATTTCTTGTAGCTTATCAATTTCATTTCTTTTCTTCACTACTACATTCAACCAATTAGGAACTTATGCATTGGGAGATTATTATACAAGAGTAGTTTTGGATGCTTTTTTAATTTTAGGAGGAATAAGAGGACTTTGTATAACTTGAGACTTCTCTAATAATATTTAACCTTCTTATTTTCATAATGTATCAATTGAAGTACTAGAAGAAGTTTTGGTAGGAAATTCAATCTATCGAGCAAGAGACAATGGTATGAAATTATCAAGTTGAGAAAGGATAGAAGACTCAAATAACAGGGATGTATCGAAGGCTAAAAATTGATGTGTAGTATTGGTTACTAGCGCTTTAGGTTGGGAAATAATATCAATATGAGTTTATTCTGAAATATAAAGACTTGGGGTACCTGGGAGATTTTCACCTAATCTTCTTATCTTCAACTTGAGAGGTTTTTTCATTAGAATAGCTTCTATAAGAGCTTCAACTTCTTTTTTCTATGAATCCTTATTGGTTCCTACCATGTAATAAGTCCCTATCTCTATTTTATTTTGTATATGATCAGTTTCTAATTTGATCTCCTTTATAGGAAGAGGAAATATTTTTTATCAACATTGATGTCCTTTTTTTAAACCATTTTAGAGTTATATTTACCACACCCTATCTTCTATCGATGAATGTATTTGATTTTTTATTTTTCCAAAATAATCATGGAAGAGGTTTTAAGTCAATTCTTTCTTTTTAATATATGGGATCTAATACATATTCATCATCCACTACATTTTTCTTAATCTCTACTATGTCAAATACAAATACCTATTTCATAGTGAATCGAGAATAATCACAAATTGTCACATCTTTCTCATCATCATAGTCCATATAATAGTCTTACAAATTATTTACATGTTGATTTGAAGAACCAAGAATAATCTACATCAAGCCCCTATCATCAAATGAAGGTTAGCTTTCAAATGATCAAATAGTAACTCTAGTCATTTCTTTGTCAATCAATTTTACTTTGACCAAATAAGTAAAAGTGTACCAACCAATATAAATAAGAAATTTTATTTCAGACTTGTGTTTATAAGATTGTAACTTATGTTTTTCAGTCAACTATCTCACTAGTTCCATCAAATCTCATTTGTCATCCACATATCTCATAAGTATGTACGAAGCAATTTCATAGACACAAATTATCAAATAGATAAAATTTGGGAATTGTATGAACCAAGATCCCCATTTATACATATTTTTGAAATATTGAATTGATATCCTCATATTATAAGGTTATGATTTAAACATATAAATAACAAATTACAAGAATGCATTGTTTACACTGTGGAAATGGTGTGCACTTTCCTTCAATGAGAGTTGAGGATAAAAAGCATAGATTTTAGTAGTCTACATATCACCCACTATATTAAAACAACTATAGAATACTCTTATAGTGAAAACATAAATAAGATAAGATTTCATATAAAATTTAGAAGCTGCATTGAACCTTACAATCTGCTTATGATTTGAATCATTGATAAACTATTCCTAATTGATTACTACTTGTTCTAGTGGATGATCCATATGTACCTATACATACATAGTTGTAAATTACATTAAAATACAATACCTACCCTACATAATGGTGTGATTATGTCATTGACCTCATTCATGAATTGAAATTTGAAAAGATTCTTAAGTAGCCTTGTTGATGTATGCCTAGATTTTTTCAACCATTGCTTGTTGACCCACTCTGAATAGGAGTTAGTAATAGAGACCCAAATTTTTTGAGAAAATTTGGGATTCAAATTAAAAAATTTAACCTATCAGGTAACTATAGTGAGTGATCAATATTCTATGAAACTAAGCATAAGATTAACTCTCATTTTGGATTCTTGACTTCCCTATTTTATATATCATAGTGTTTGACCATTATTAGCATTAATTTTAGACATTGTACTGAAACATGAAATGCAAATACTTGAGATAATTTATTTTCATGGATGCTTTATCCATAGTATATCTTGTGGATGCCATTTATTTTTTTTCATGAATATTGCATATTAATGTGGACTAGGTCAATATCTATTATCTCTTCAACACTTAACTCTAGGTGTAAAGGTGGAACCACCCCTTGAAATTGATACTTATTATATGTGTCCTCTCCCAATTAAAGACTCTTTTTAGTATGGGTATTATTTAGAATGATTTTATTTGGAGTCTCCTTGATTAGGGTGTTGAATGTTGACATTTGATGAGGATTACCTAAATGTTAGAGAAAAATTAGCACCTAAAATGACCTTAGGAAGGAAGATGGAAATATGAGTGTGCTCTAGAAAGAGGTAGATTATAGGATTTGAAAATGTATTTAGAAATTTTTTATTGGGTGTTTAGCATAAGATCAAAATCTGATGAGGTGTTTATCAAAGTGTTAGATCCTAATAAGTACATCGATAGACTTCAGAATCTATCAACATAATGAGAAGGTGGATGGATTATAATAAAAGTTTAGGTAACTTGTATAGTTTTATAAATGTTAGGTATGGTGTTAGATCCTAATGGGATGATCAAAAATTAATTTAATTCTAGGATGTGCATAGGAAACTCTCAGGGTTCGATGAATGTCTAGAGAAACTTTGAAATTAGGTGATGTTTAAAACAAGAATAAATTCTGAGAGCCCACATAATGAAATCTATAACTTTGATTAGATATTTTGAAATTGTTTTAAATAATATATTTAGAACAAATGGAAAGTACTAGTGAAAAATAATAAGAAAAATAATGTTCAAATCACTAAAAACAAACCCTAAATGTTATGAGTTTTTAAAATGATTTAGATCTATGAAATCCATAATGTCGAAGACTAATGAGGTGTTCAACCTAAAAATGAGAGTGATAAGGGATTGAAAGTTATAGAGGTCGATAGAAAATGATAGGATGAATGGAAAGGATAGAATAATAAATTGTAAGGTATAAGGAATCCATGTATGTGATGGCCAAGGAGGAGTAATGATAGGGAATGTTGGGCCCCCAATTTTTAAGATATTTTATATAAGTACCTTTGATAAAAAGAGGCATGGGAGAGACATAGTGTGAAGATAGTGCCATGGAAGACCATGGTACGAGAGACCATGGAATAGAATAATCAAGTCCCACAGAGTAAAGAAGCATGATGTATAGAGAACTCAGGAACATATGACTCATATATTAGCAGAAGACTTTGGGAAATTGTATAAAGTAGAGACCATTATGGAGTGGTTTGTAAGAAAGTTATAAAAGACTAAGTCAAGTTAATCTAGAACTGAACTATGGGAAAATAGGCATTCGGTAACAAGGTTACATCATAGAGAGAGAATTTATTGGCATTTAGGCTTGGAACCTTAAGAGTTTATTATATTTGGTCTTCCATGACTAAATTTTATTAATTATCATTGTCAAGTTATCTATTTTATATTTTATTCTATAACTGATTGGCTGGGGTAAACTAAGTATAAATACCCCCTTGTTCTACTTTGTATTGTTGTTGACAAGTTATTTATCATTAAAATTCTTGAATCACTATAATATTTGACATAACTTATGAATATAATGGAAGGAATCATGAGTTGATGAAATGCTTGTGTTATTTTTTCTATGATTATAATGAAGTTCATAATTTCTTCTATCATTTTATGCCAACTTCTTTTTATTCTTATAGTTAAGTGATGAAAAAATAAGCCGAGTTAGATGCAGAACTAAGGTTGAGTTTAGGAATAAGTGCTTGTTCAAGTGCCCTATTTTTGGAAAGTATATGAATACACACTTTCATGATATAACCAATAGTAACTAGTCTTAAGCTACATGCTTTGATTGATCGCATGAGAGAATTTTATTGTGTGATATGTTAGTCCGCTAGCACATTATAAATCTTATTTTATTAGGCTTGAAACTAGGGAGAAGATATGTTGAATTGAAGGAAAAGATTCCAACATTTTTGTTCCATTGTCAAGACCCATAAAACTTATTCCATGATGGTGGGAAGATGCACAAACAACTATCTCTATAAAATGTTAAATGATGGGTTATTAGAGCATACGATGATTTCACATTGTAGTATGTTGAACTAGGAGTTTTTACACACATATTGGTGTAACAACATTTATATGACTCTGTTTATGAATATTTCTTTGTAGAAGGGCCTATTCATCTTCATGCTTGGATTTCATCGTATGCGAAAGAATAATTGAGGAACTATAGATGAAATATCACATGGTCAATAGAGCATTAGTTGGATTTAGAAATATTGGGAGTTCCTTTGATGAGTGAAGTGAATGTCTAGTGGTGAAAAATATTGAATAGTTATATTTTGGAATACATAGTCTCAATGCACTCCTATCTAGAGGAAGTCAAGATTCACTTACTCTAAGATCTATGTAGAAGGTATCTTATGCATGTTTTTCTCAATATTAACAACCTTGTACTAGATTTTGGACTTGAAATATTTTCCATGGATGAGTAAAATATCTCTCATTAGTAGTGCAGTCATTGGGGAAATGAAGGGGCACTTTAATGTGATATTATTGGCTCAGCATGGTTGCCAGTCAGTGAGAGTCATGGAAGCATAAGTATGTTGAGGCTAGGTGAAGGGATATGAGGACTCAAGAAGTTTTGTAAGGGTATTTAGGGGGGAATAAAGGTATAATAAGGACTCCCCAATCATAGGACCACACCCATTACCAACATAACTATGCATGGGAGAAATAAGTCATGTATTGGTGACTAAAGAACCCAATCTGGATAGGCCTAGTTCCATACCCATAATGCACACTCATGATCTTGAGTTAGATGGCATTTCTGTATGTAATTGGGATATAGAAAGTGTAGAATCAAAGACAACCTATTATAGATACCTTTGAATAATAAGACCAAGATAGTACTTTGTTATTGATATATTTTCCATTACAAGACAATTTTATTGCTATGTTTGGAATGCCTAATGGACCAAGCAATAACAGAGGATAGAGTACTAGCTCATCCATAGTTAATCAACCTAATTTTACACCCAACATATCAAGTGATTTTACTACTAAGGAGGTTTAGGAGATGATACTCATGGTGGTTTAGCTGAAATATATGGAGGTGGTTTATAAGGCATTGGTGGACCTCCCCCATAAGGTATATGAGTGAATAGAAGTGAATCACATCAATATACATTGCGAATAACTCATCTACCCAACATTTATTACAAGAGGAAACTCTATTTACATGAGTATCATGATGTAGAAAATGCATTAGAACATGTTCATAATTTTGAACTTATTTGGTGAGTACATGGCATTACATCTACTAAATAGAAGGAAACTCAATTTTACACCACTCTTTTAGATTTTGTGCACAAGTAGTACCATAAGTTTGATTCACATCAAGATGTGGTGAATTACAAACAATTAAAGGCAAATTTTATCTATGAATTTTATATATGGGAGTTTTAACAATAGTATATTAATTCCCTGAAGGACATTAAGAAATAATTAACTAAGAGTGTGTGGGAGTATGATGCACATTTTAAGATGATTCTATCTAAGCTTTATTTTAAAATAAATGCCACTCAACATGCCTGGTGGTTCATAAGAGGCTTATTGATTCCTTTATGATGCACCTTATCATATAAGACCTTCACTAACCTAAAAAACACCTTAGAAGATGCCATTCATGTTGAATTACTTTGGAGTATAGACACATGGATTAGTCCCTTCATGGAGCTTTAGATTGTTACTATGGAACATCAGTTAGATAATCTCACTGTGAATATTACTCATGATACTCCTAGTAGTTTGTGGTGTGTTGACTTTAAATCTTAAGGCCACAATAGGAATAACTACCCCAAAAATATTATTTATGTCATGGTGAAACAACCTTGTTAGATTTTCCAATAAAAACATGATGTGAGGGATCACCACCTACTTCATTATACTACACAATCAAACGTATCCTCATATTGTAAAATATGTGATGCATATACTCATGATATCAATGATTTCCAAGTGAGATTCATGAGGTACATGTGCATGGTACTCCTCAGACTTATGTTGCCAATATCTAAGATAATGGTGGAGGATGGTCTAATATAGGTTGAATTTAGGAGGTGGCCATTTTCCACCTAAAACCTGTTACATGTGCAGTTCCTTAGAGTAATACTAGTGTGATTTCCCAATGTATCCCATGTGTGTTTTTTGTAAAAATGAGCATCATCTGGATGAATGAGCATATTTTTATACCACCATCATAAATGAGTGAAATAAAAAGGGTAATGGAATGATAAAAATTAAATATACTTAATGGAGACTACACCCTAGTACTCTGATTGGTCCCAAAGTCAACATTACTACATAAAGTGGTGATCAATCTTAGTTCTTGTCAAACCAACCCACTGACAAGGTTCAATGGGAGGAGCCTCATGAAACTTGTTATCAAGATTCTCAACAATAAAAGGAAGTGTTACACAAAAAAATGACTTTGGTGTGGGAGATTCAAGGTAAGATTTAGTTCCCAAGGATAGATATGTTATTACATGTGTTGGGATATAGAAAGTAATAGATTTACGACACTTGGCATATGATGAGATGCATGAGTTATACAAACAACTAATTGATGAAGACATTATGCCCATTTTATAAAATTGGCTATGTCAACAAGTATCTAGGCCTATGGAAGATCACTAATTCAACCTTTCATGATGATAAAAGACTCATATCCAACCTAGTATAGAGGGGGATACATAGATATTAGTAAACACTGCTATTGATGGATGGGTCATACAGGATATCCTAGTTGATACTAGTGCTAAGGTAAGTGTACTCACTAAGGATGCTTGGAGGAAGATGGACAACCCTACTTTGCATCCCTCTCCTTATGTGTTGTTCATGCATAATAAAACTTGTGCACTATCTATTGGAGTCCTTAAGGATGCCATCATGGATATTTTAGGTGTCACTTTCAAATCCAACTTTGAAGTGATTGATTTGGATAAAGTTTATGACTTTATATCTCTTTTGACTCTTGGTGGTATGCGAACAATGCTGACTTAAGCTTCAAAAGGCACTATATCATATTTAAAAATGATGATTAACACATCGTAATACCCTTAGACCATGCACAAGGACCTCCTTATGTTGAGATAATTAACACAGATGAGGAAATTAATCTTATATATAATGTTATAGCTTAGGGAATTGAAAGCCTTGATCCTAGTTTGGATGGAATATTGTATTAGGTAGATGTATAGTATATCTCTGACACTACCAATAATGTTTATAACTATTTTTTAAAGTTGTCATTGATGTCATGTATTTGTGTAATTTCATTAATTTCAAGAAGGATCAGTAAGGTGAGAGTTGTCTTTGACATTATATTCTTGAGGTCATGATGTTAAAGGAATTTTGAGGACAAGTGTTGGTTCATTAGAAGGTGGATATGGTCATTGGTATAAGGTTGATTATTTGAGCTTGCTAATGTGGATTTGAGTGATCTAATGGTGTGTCTTGTGAAGCATAGTAGGGTATGGTGAAATGATTGGATACATGTATGTGGAATTGTTTGAGGTAGTATAAGTTTCATGTCTTGGTGAATGTCTCCATATTTGTTTAATAAGGATAGTTCAATCTTGGGTAGTGACATATATGGTTTAATTAAAATTGTTTAAATGAGAATGATTGGAGATATTGTGGATCATATTTGAGATATTTGGAGGTGAGGAGTAAGATTTATAAGGTGTCTTAAAGATATCAAAGTGGTATCATACCTAATAGGTCTATTTATTAGACTACCTATTAAGTATGGATATGGCTTGTAGAGGCATGATGGTGGTGATATGGATGTGTATGATATTTAAGTTGTGTAATGCATTGTTAGAGCATGTGAGAAAGGTGTTGAGTTAGTCACATGACTCTTAGATATAGCCAAAGGGAATGAAGAGATAAAGACCCAAGAAGGATTTTCTCATGCTTGTTAACACATGTGACTTTTGCATGGGAAGCTGAGAAATTAGGGATAAATGGAAAAGGTTCCTAGAATTTATTTCCAAGCATTATGAGTTGGTTTTAGGGGTAGAGATTTATGAATAAATGTTAAGAATGGAAACCAATCTAAAACCCTCCTAACACCCTCATAGTGAATTGATATGAAAGATCTTGATGGAAATGGCTCAGAATAGATTTTATGACCTAGTTTGATGTTTGGATCATGGACTGGAATCTTCCAGGTACCTCTAGGTGGTATTGGTTTGTCAAGTGAGTGAGTAGACCCCACAAAAAGGTGTTTGTTTCTCAACAATTTGGTATAGTAGATAGAGTTGACCAAGTAAAAGAATGAAAAGAATTGGAGGACAAAGTTTTATAATTTTAAATCATTCCCATGGTGGTTTTTTATTAGGTTACATACCTCAAATATTCTAAACTGATAACGAAAGTTGACATATCACTAAAAAGGTCTAGTGAGGAAGATAGTGAGAAAAACTAGGCAAAAGGGAGAATGAGATTAGGGATGAATTTTCATGGATTAGGAATGGATTAAAATGAATTGGGTTGTTTTTAAAGACTTATATTACACATTAATTTTGTTTATAGGTTTTGATGATAAGTGGATATGTTGATAAAGTCTCTCATAAGTTGACCTCTCTTATACAGGTAGGACAGTGCTTAAGTAAGATTGTGAGATTAGTCTGCAAGACCAATGTTGTCAATTTTACATGATATATATATATATATATATATATATATATATATATATATATATTAGGATGTTATATATATCACATATTAATTATTAATGTTCATAATAAGTCTTTTAAGTGTCCTTACAATATCTAAAAATAACATTCATCAAGACTATGTTTTTAGGGATTTTGGTAGTTTTACTTGTGTTAGTAAGATTGGTCTTCTTGAGTTATTATGCCCAATTTGGAAGTGTTTAAAGCATATGGTGATGTTATATATATTAAATTTGATATTATAAATTAATATTTATTTTTATAAATTCCCTATATTTATGTTCGAGTTTAAATTTCTAACGACTAGGTTCTGAGCAAATTGGTAGTTCTAAGTAAGCTTTTCAATGAGGTGTTCCTGAGTCTTTAGAGCCTTATAAAAGTTATCTAATGAAATTATTGATGAACCTAAGGTAATTAATCTTCCATAAATATGTTTCTTGTTCCTATAATGTGTTTCTACTATTTTTATGACATTCATATTTGAAGACAATGTTTTTGAGGTAATTACGCCTACTGGGTCTTTTAAGGCCTAATTATGCTTTCAAGGAGTGAGCGAAGGATTTATGAATTATTGAGAATAAATTAAGTTATTTTAGGTTGATGTATAAGTGTGTAAAATTTTGTATTTCTTTGGTGAGTTCCATCTATGCCATAGAGGTTAAAGTTGTTCCGTGGAGAGGATAGACCTAATGCATTAGGTCTCTATTAGGTTTAGAAGAAGAATGAGGTCTAAATGTGTTTGGCCAACCTAATGTGATATTATTTTGATTTATTAATATGTTTAACATGTATTAACACATGTTTTATGATTTATGCTAATGGATTAATGACTTGGATGACCAAGAGTGTAAGTGATCTAGTGATTTGTATTTATATAAGGCCTAATTAGCCTGATTGGAAGTGTAGCAGAGAAGATACCATGTAGCAAAAAAGAGGGAATATTATGAAGGATAAATAGGTATTATATACCATAAAAATAATGGAGAGAGATGATTATAAACATATAACTAATTTTATACATGTGGATGTCAAGGTCAGTTGACTTAATAATCCTAGTAAGAGGAATATTGAGTGAGGAAGCCTAGAATGCTATTTGAGAGAGATAGAAGAGTGTGAAGATAAAAAGAAGATTATCATCATTATTTGAGTGAGAAACATGTATCTAAATATTATTAGAGGTTATAAGTGGTTTATTTGGTGTTGATTTAGCAGAGGGTTGGTGCCTCCTTACAAGTTGGTGCTTAACTAGTGAGGGTTTGGTGCTCCTTATGGGGTTGGTTCCTCACTAAATATTGATTAATTGATTATATTAATATATTAAAATATGTGTTTCAATGGGTTTTATACCCCATACAGGTTTCCCACATATATTTTATGTTTATATGTTTTATGCTTATTTATGCATTGGTTGATGTATGTGTTTCAATTAATGCTTCATGAATTATAAGTGAAATTGAATGATTCTTTTAAAGGTAATGATTCACCCCTACCTCTCAGTGGCTATGATTGCCAAAATTGGTATCATATCAGGTCATTTGTAGTAGGCATAATAGCCTAAAGGAGAATATAAGAATCATAGGTATGGGCAATTGTCAAGTTCAAAGAGATATTTTTGAGTATGATGATGATAACAATTAAGATAATTTCATAGCACAAGATAAGTATGCAAGATAAATTATGAAGAGGCTTGGAGTATAGATGATGTCATATAAGTTTTGTGTTAATAATATTTATAATGATGATGAATGTGATCAAATAGGTAATGAAGTTATACTCTTCGCTAGAGAGGAAAATTGTTCAAAGGAAGAAGACATCATTTGTGATGAAGAAGTTTTATATAAAAATGAAGAAGGAGAAGTTGAATTGGATCTTGAAGTTGAGCTCTTAAGTCCTCTATAAAATATGAAGCATAAACATAAGAGGAAGCATGGGTTGAGATATATGGTCAAGGATATCAAGGAACATGTTTGTATCTTGAAGAGTGATATGGTCAAAGAATCCAAAAGAGATGAGATGACTATTCAAGATCTTAAGGATCAGTTAGGGGTTGCTAATACAAAGATTAGATCAAAATATGTTGAGTTTAACTAGTTGAATACAGAGCTAGCTTCCATGAAGGTTGAGCATGAGAATCTCATAGTTATGATAAGTAAGGTTGAGAAGGAGAGTAAGGAATCAAATCAAGTCAAGTTCTCTAGAATGAAAGTCAACATAAAGAGGCCTATTAGGAAACCCAATGCAATAAGGTATGCAAATTCATTTAATGGTTATTATTTCTCATGTATCTATTCTAGCCATAGAAAAAGAGAGTGTAGATTAGTCTCAAGGGATAAGTTTTCTTGGAACCATGGGAGGAGGATAAATCAATCAAAAGTTAAGGATAATGGTGTTATTTTATATAATTGTAAAAATTAAGGACACATTATAAAATTGTATCCTAATAGTGTTAGAAGGCCCTCAAGTCATATCAAAGTATATAGATATCCTACATTGAATGAGAAGATAAAAACCTATGTATGGAGACCTAATAAATTTATGTCTAATCAAGTTAAAACTAAGAGTCAAGATCATTTATTTACTATGGTAGATCAAGAATCAATTGTGGAGGTATGTCAATAACATTTGTTATATGTTGTTTTTTTATAAATAGTCAAATAGAATAAGAAAAATGACAAGGTGGTCAATCCAAATTCTTTAGTAAAACCTAAGAGGATCCTAAAAATGGAATATCAGTCTCATGATTTTAATATAGATGAAAAAAGTGGATTGGAAATTTGAGAATCTCCTGAGTTCATGGTGTTTTGAGAGCCTGATGGAATGGGGTATCTTTGTTAGACTTGATGAAGACATTCTTTAGTTAGTTGAAGATATTCCATAGAGATGTATAATGGTCAAATATCTAAGGTTGACATCATTTTCTAAGGTCTAAGTGTTAGAAATTGGTATATGAGATGTTTTTAAAGTTCCATGTTGAGAGGTAAGTACAAGTCTATTTTGTGTTGGTTGTTGAGCCTTTATCTATATTAAAATTTGGTGTCAAGATGCATGACTTATGTTGAAGATTGTTTGATAATTTTTCTGATTTTTATGGTGAGCTTAAGTTGTAAATAAGGGAAGTTAATTTTGTTGGTATCAATGGAAAGTTGTTTTAGGTGTCTCTTTTCCATTAGTGTCAAAGAGAAAGGCTAGTTCTAAGGGAGATTGAATAGTTTGAGAAAAGTATCTATTTGAGATCAACAGCCTAGTTTTTGAGTTTGATTCCAATTAATTTTATGAGTATGATGGCATAGTAGTGATATTCTAGTCTAAGTTCTCTAAAGATAGCTTGTTGAGATAGGTCATGTGTTTCATAAGTTATAATGGATCAGCTCAAGTGGTGGAGTGTCAAGAAGGTATATTGTAGTCTTAAAGACAAGTTGAAGATTGTCAAAAGATTGATTCATATCAATCCTTTCAAGGAAGATGAATTTTATTATTTCTGATATCCTTTGAATAAAGTAGGCATGGTCTTAGGGGGAGCTCTATGTTGAATATTTGTTCACTTCAATAGATATGAGCTCAAGGTGTGTTTTTACTAGCATCTCATTAGTGTTTGTTGTGTACAAGTCCAAGGATCTATTAGTAGCTTGTTGGTATGAAAAAGAGGGAGAAATTTTGGTTCTTGAAGACCCTTGTCATTAATTTCAAAGGGAGAAAGTTCCTATAGGAGAAAGTTCTTGATGAAATTGTTTACTTTGAGAGAGAAGTAGCCTGTTGAGAGTAGTGTAATTTGAGAATGATTAGTTCATTTGTGGTTTGCCATCAATGATAAAGGGAGAGATTATTAAAAGTTGTCATTGATGTCATGTGTTTATGTACTATCATTTATGTCAATAAAAATTAGTAATGTGAGATTTGTCTTTGATGTCATATGCCTAAGGTCATGATATCAAAGGAACTTTGAGGATAAGTGTTGGTTCACAAGAAGGTAGTTATGGTCATTGGTATAAGGTTGGTTATTTGAGATTGATAGTGTGTCTTTGAGTGATCCAATAGAGTTTCTTGTGAAGCATTTTAAGGTATGGTGAAATGAATGGATACAGGTATGTGGAGTTGTTTGAGGTACTGTAATTTTCATGTCTTTGGTGAAGATCTTCAGAGATATTCAAGAAGGCTAGTTTGGTACTGGGTAGTGAACTATATGGTTTAAGGAAAAAATTTCGAAGGAGAATGATGGGAGATGTTTTGGATCCTATATCATATGTTTTTAGGTGAGTAGTAAGATTTAGAAGGTGTCTTGAATATCTCAAAGTGGTATGGTGACTAGTAGGTCTATTTGATAGACTAGTTATTAAGTATGGATATGGCTTGTAGAGGCATAATGGTGGTGATATGGATGTGTATGAGATTTAAGTTGTAAAATGTACTATTAGATCATGTGAGAAAGGTTTTGAGTTAGTCACATGACTCTTAGAGTAAGCCAAAGGGAATGGAGAGATAAAGACCCAAGAAGGATTTTCTCATGCTTGTTAACATGTGTGATTGTTGCATGGGAAGTTGAGCTCTTAGGGAGAGATGAAAAAGGGTCCTAGAAATTATTTCCAATAATTAGGAGTTGGTCTTAGGGGTAGAGCTTTATGAAAAAATGTTAAGAATAAAAACTAATCTAAAACCCTCATAGTGACCTGATATGGAAGATGTTGAGGGAAATGGATTAGAATGGATTAGATGACCTAGTTTTATGTTTGGATCATGGATTGGACACTTCCAGGTACCTTTAGGTGGCATTGGTTTGTCAAGTGAGTGAGTAGACCCCACATAAAAGTGCTTATTTCTCAAACATTTGGTATAAAAGATACGGTTGACCAAGTCAAGGATTGAAAATAATCAAAGGAAAAATTTTGAGACTTTTAATTCATTCCCATGGTTGTTTCTAAGCAAGTTTAAAACCTCAAAGATGCTAAAATTTTCATGGAATTTGACCTATCACTAAAAAGGCCTAGTGAGGAAGATAGTGAAAAAATTAGGCATAAGTGAGAATGGGATTAGGTATGGGTTTTCATAGATTAGGAATGGATTAAAATGCATGGGGTTTTTGTTAAATAACTATAGTACACATTCATGTTGTTTATAGGTTTTGATAATCAGTGCATATGTTGAGAAAGTTGCTCATAATTTGACCTCTCTTGTGCAGGTAGGACAGTGATTAGTTAAGATTGTGAGATTGGTCTATAATAACAATGTTGTCATTTGTCCATGATATATATATATATATATATATATATATATATATATATATATATATATATATGAGGATTAAATAATGATATAATAAGATCATACACATTAATCAATAGTTCTTATAAGTGTCCACACAGGTGCTAAAAGTCATAATCACCATGATTGATTCTCAAGACATAATGGCAACTCTAGGTATGCAAGATGGAGTGAAGAGTTTGAAACTTTATGATAGATTAAATGTATATATTTAAAATTTTGATGTTTTTTTTGATATATATGACCTATCCATGGTATATAAAATTTTTATAGTTAGTATAAGAAGTTTAAAAATGGAATCCAAAATGGCTTATCTGGCTGTGTAAGGATTGTGAGAGAGAAGGTCAACAAATTGGTCTGCAAGACCAATATTTAACACTAGATCTTGTGATATATATATTTTATGATGTT
The DNA here is from genome assembly GCA_037957365.1 of Torreya grandis. Taxonomy (NCBI): domain Eukaryota; kingdom Viridiplantae; phylum Streptophyta; class Pinopsida; order Cupressales; family Taxaceae; genus Torreya; species Torreya grandis. Next base: position 260,274 of record JARHVA010007032.1, read on the forward strand.
ATATAGATCACATAGGAACTATTAATGTTCATAATAATTTTTGGAAGTCTCCTTACAAGATCTGAAAACAACATTCTTCAAGACTATGTTTTTAGGGATTTTGGTAGTTTTATTTATATTAGTAAGATTGGTGTTCCTAAATCATTATGCCTAGTTTAGAAGTGTTTTAAGAATATGGTGATTTTATATATATTCCATGGGATATTATAAATTCATATATATATTTTTTAAGTTCCTATATTGATGTTTGAGGTCAAATTGCTAACAACTAGATTCTAAGTAAATTGATAGTTCTAAGTAAGCTTTTTGATGACGTGTTCCTGAGTCTTTGAAGCCTAATAGAAGTTTTCTAATGAAATTTTTGATGACCATAAGGTCATAAATTCTACATACATATTTGGTTTTTTCCTATAATGTGTCTCTACTAGTTGTCTGACATTCATCTTTAAGGACAATAATTTTGAGGTATATAGGCCTAATAGGTCTTTAAGGCCTAATTATGCTTTCAATGTGTGAGTGAAGGATTTGTGACTTATTGAGAATAGAGGAAGTAAATTTATGTTATCATATAAGTTTTTGAAATGTTTGAGTTCTTTTTTAAGGACCATATGGGCCATAAACGTTCAAGTTGTTCTGTGGAGAGGATACACCTAATGCATTAGGTCACCATTAGGCCTAAAATAAGAATGAGGTCTAAATGTGTTTGGATGACCTAATGGTGATATTATTTTGAGTTATTCCTATGTGTAACATGTCATAAGACACATTTTATGATTTAAAATAGTGGATTAATGTCTTGGCTGACCAAGAGTGTAAGTGATCTAGTGATTTATATTTATATAAGGCTTAATTGGCCCAATTAGAAGTGTAAAAGAGAAGAGACCTTTGAGTGAACAAGAGGGTAGATTTTGAAGGAGAAAGAGGAATTATATAACATAATAATAAGTTATAGAGAATATGATGAATATATAACTAAATTTTTACATGTGGATGTCAAGGTCAGTTGACATAATAAGCCTAGTAAGACGCATATTGAGCGAGGAAGCCTATAAGGTTATTTGAGAGAGATATAAGAGTGTGAAGAGCAAAAGAAGGTGATCATAATCAGTTGAGTGATAAATAGGTATCCAAAGATGATTATAGGTTCTAGGTGGATGAGTTGGTGTTGAGTCACCTATGGGCTTGGTGCTTCCTTGCAAATTGGTGCTTGCTAAAGTCCTAGTCAAGTTGGTTCTTGACAAGTCAAGGGTTAGTGTTCCTTGTGGGGTTGGTGCCTCTCTAAATATTGATTCATTACTTATAGGACTATATTCCAAGATATTATTAAGTGGGTTTTATCCCCTATGAGGGTTTCCCACATATATCTTGTGTTCATATGTTGAATGCTTATGTGTTTTTTTGTTTATGTATTGGTTGATGTATGTGTTTCAATGAATGCTTCATGAATGATAAGTGAAATTGAATAATTGTTTTAAGGGAAATGATTCATCCCCATCTCAATGGATATTATTACAAAAAATATTTGGATCATGGTGAGTATAACCTTATTTTAAGGATTTATGGTGATATTCAAAGTCAAGAGGATGCTTTAAAAAAGAACCTTAAATGCCATATGTTTGTTCACCTTCTTTATGGATGAATTATGGTTGTGCCACCCATGTGGTTAGATGAAGCTCCTATATTTCATGGTTAGATGGAATTATGAGAGTATGTGAATAAATTAGAGGATTTTTATGTTTTTTATTATGAATGAATGTACGTGATTATCCATATTTTTGATGGAACAATTTTTTAATGGTGGATAATTCACCATCATAACTTTCTCACTTGGGACCAAGTTTGATCTTCTATGCACCATCATTTTTATCATGATAACCAAATTCATGGCACCTCAAATTATGATGGCATTAGAGATCCAAAATATTATTTAGAGGCATATGAAAACATGTGAAAGGCATATGAGACTTTTTCTCCTGGGTACTTATGGGTTCATGTACTCTATGGTACTCTACACACCTAGGCTAGAGCATGATATGTTCATGAAGAATGACACATTGAGATATATTGTTAGCATGTACTTAAATGTAATATTATTAAAAATATATATTATTCATATCCTCGGTTGGATTTATGCCTCACCTTGTAATCCATGTGATAGGGTATTGTATGTGATCCAACACTGATTGAAGACTACATCAGACATATATATGGCACATGGAGGGGAGTTTGAACATTTTGAAAGAATATGATACATAATCATCATCTCCTTTATTGATTAAACCTCAATTAGACCATGTATTAGGAGAATATATTTAGAAAGGTAAATATAAATTTGTATACTAGGTTGAGAAAGGTACAAGTTTTGATCTGCTTGAACTATCCATTAATCACATGGGTTTGTATTCTAAGTATGGTGTGTGTAATGTTCAAGACACCATACAAAAGGAACAACATCCATATTATAGACCCTTCATCTGATCTTAGAACATGAACCCTTTGATAAATGGGTTGTTGATTTTATTGGCCCCATTACTCTAGCATAGAGGTATACTAGAGTGTACTATGTTACAACTTCCACTAATTACCTCATTAAATAGGTTGAATTAGTGTCAATATAGGATTTTACTACTATTAAATTTATATGGGATAATATTATTACAAGGTATGAATGTTCATTAAGTTTGAATAGTGATCAATTAACTTAGTTCATTAATGAGACCATCCGCATCCTTTTGGTTGAGTTCATTATTGTGCTTCACAAGACTACACCTTACCACCCTCAAACCAATGGTACATTTGAATCATTCAATAATATCTTGGGTAATACCTTGACTAAGATTTTTAATATTGGTCGTACTAACTTTGTTGATCATATTTACATGGTATTATAGTCATATTAGACCACATATAAATGATTGAATAAGAGTACACCCTTTAATCTTGTGTTTGGTACTAAATTCATTCTTCTAATTTAATTAATTTTACCCTCTCTATGTATTATGCATGTTAGTTAGTTGGATGATGATTAATATTTGAAATCATGCTAGGATGTTTTACTTCATTTGGATGAAACCCATTTATCATGCATTGGAGCGAAGGAGTGAAGAAGTAGATCAAAAGACCTGGCATGATCGACACCTCAAGAACAAGAATTTTTCTCTCAATATGTAGGTTTTGTATTATGAATCCAAGTTCACATGCCATTTGGGAAAGATTTACATCTATTGGGATGGTCTATTTATTTTTCATAGTATTCATCCCATATGCATGTGCAAATTGAAGTAGTTGGATGGCCAGTTCCTTCCAAGCCATTTCAATGGTGGTCAACTTCACCCATACTATTCTGAGTAGTGTTTTCCTCTTTCGTAATAAGGTGTATGACACTAGTTTAATTTAGTATTTTGATTTTTGTTAATAAGGTGTAGTAGTAGTTGCCCATCTTTCGTTAGTTTTAAATCAACACTTGGTTCTTTACTTTTATATTTTCTTGTAATGTCATGGAAGACCATGAACAAATTTTAGTGTGGGTCAATAATGGTGAAAGAAATAAAACTACAAATCACCAAAGAAGTGGTGAAAAGGAATGTGCATAGGAAAAAGGTGTACTGAGTAGAAGTGTATGATGATAAGTGGATATACATGATGTAGTGTGTAACCACTATAAAGAGTCAAGGTTCCCAACTTGGAAATAGATTTTTTTAAAATTACTAATATTTATCATGCAATTGAATAAAATTATGGGATGGGATAGATGTTTTAAATGCAAGAAAAGTAATTGTAATGGAAAATGTGCTAAATGTCAATTATGGTAATACCATTAGAAGCATTAATTACATGAAGTGATGGATGAGGTAATGGGGAAATAAATGAGGATCACCCCATCGAGGCTATAAAGGGTTAAAAACACATCATTTTTACATTTTAATATTATCAATTAATGAATTTATAGATCTAGAAGAGCATTTTTAAGCTTCCATAAGAGCATATATCATCCATTAGTGACTAGTTTGAGTATTATGGAGTGAAGTGATCATGGTGAATAGGAAAAATGGTGAAATAATGATTGAAGAATCATAGCTTGAAGGAATTATAGGTTTTAGGTGTTGATGTCCACCATTTTAGGATGTTAAAGTAGGAGAGTTGAGGAATTTAGAGAATTAATCATGTATTAATTCAGGAGGGTCAGCTAGCTACACCTCAACCTTTGGGCTCTTAGAGGGTGATGTAGCCAAATAAAAAGGCCCAACACATTAAGACCTTACCTATAATCCACTAAGAAGAGGATTTTGAAGGCAAGGGAGTACAAATAATTTTTATAAGGTAATAAGTACCTGATGAGTCCAACATAAATGATGAAAGTTTACCATAGTAGGTCAAGGAAATAGATAAGAAATAATCTATGATGGCACATCGAACATATAAGAAAGATACAATACCACCTCTACCCCTAGTGTTGATTGAGGATATGAAATATTGAAACACTATTATGCATGGACATGTGGGAATAAAATGTGCCAACTTTCAATGTCTTTGACTATAATAATTACTAGTTGAGGAATAAGGTGTAGCTAAAATGTGACTACTAGGTGGAGCACCAGAATATCTATAATGAGATTATTTATGACCTAAATATTGTTAATAGACTTAATGATGCATGAATTTTTCAACTATTTAATTTAATATACTTTAATAAGCTTGTGGAAGCTATGACGTTTATTATTTCATGTGTACATGAAAACTATTTCTATTTTGTTGGGCACACGACGAAGATGACATCCCAAAGGTTGAGAAAATTCATGGGTATACAATGTTCAGTCATTAAAATTAGAAGAGACTTGGTAGACTAGGAGAAAATTAAGAATACTATGATGGCACTTTATTATAGTAATTAAGCCCACACAATGCATATAACAAGTCTATAGGATCTCTTACTTAGAGTGGACATGCAATTGATCATGACTAAGTTTGGAGGTGTGGATAGGTGGAAGGAAGTGGACATGGCACACTTTTATGTTACCAATTAGGTTATTCTTGAAAGTGAAGTACAATTTGTCAAAATATTTTATTGAGATAATTATTGTAGATGTAAAAATGGCCCACCACCTGCCAAACCAAAAAATTTCTTGGGGATCTATTATTTTATTATTAGTTTTTGATGAAATTGGTGTAACACAACTCATGATTTGAAATGGGCTTAACCCTAATCATAAGTATCTTATGAAAAGGTTTAAAGTGTTGAATTTCCATGGTGCTATAATCCCTTCCCATAAAGTTAAAATGAAAGGTTGATACAACATAATGAATGAAGCTTTTGGAAATGAGTGTCAAATTCCCAAAAACTTGCATGTTTAGCTTAGAGACCAAGCCTAGTTTGTGTTAAAACAAAATTTATTTATATCACACATCTAAATTATCCCCTCAGGTGACTTTTATGGATGGCTCAAGTTATCATATGCCTTCACTAATAGATATTTAATGAACATCATCAATATGATATATGACACATGCCCTATAAATTGATGATAAAAAGATTGATGTGAAGACTCATAACCTCCACCAAATGTATGTTTATCCAAGGTAAAAATCATATAGAGATAAGTTGGAGTTAGATAATACTAATATTAAAGTTTAGTATATTTTGGTTGATAATTCTATTCATTCTTTATTTTATATGTTAAAGATGTAGAAGAAGACATTGGGGAGTGCAGACAATAAAAAGGAAAATATTCCACCCCCACTAAATATTGGGAGGCATAAGAATTAGATAGGGTAAGGGAATGATGCCGACACCATCACTTAGCCTAAACAAGTTAAGAAAAAAAGGAATGTGCCTTCACCACCAAAGGGTAATGTGCTTATAAGTCAACCAAAAGGCCCTAATCTTATGATGCAATATATTCCTTTGGAATAAAAAACTTTAGTGAATAAGGATGGTGACTTGGAACAAAAGGTAGCAACCCCAAAGGCAACACTAGAAAGGTAAACCTTTGAAGAGGAATAGGAGGAACAATAAGTCACCCTTGATGAAACACAAGTGGACATTGAAAGTTTCACTAATGAAGAGGGGATAGTTTAGACATAGCTTTGGGAATGAGTGGTCTTGATATTGGTCCAATCCAAAAAGAAAGAGGACATATATGTCAAAATACTTGAGTGATATTCCTATAAAGGAAAGGAACCCATACATGAATATACACAGCAAAGGTCAGTGACTACTAATGCAACTATTATCACCCAAATTTTCACCCTTATAAGATTTTTCAAGCCTTCCAAATTTAGGGTAACATGGAAACAATCCTAAGATATGAATGGACTAATAGGTGGATTGAATCTTTAGGCTATAAGTATATCTCCCCTTGATATATCACTTAAGATAATTTATTAATATATCCAAATATTGGGGAAAGAGAGAGAAACCTACTCTAATGGAGGTGATGCACCAAAAAAATTAACCACTACTAACCATCTACATGTGCACATCAACCAGAGACTAACTTGAACACACAGTACTCCTAATCTACCTCTCTACATCAAAAATTATTTGTGGACACTTGTGATAGATGTTTAGGCTAGGAGGGATAATCAAGATGTCATAAAATGACACTAATGAGTAGAAAGGTCAATCAACCTTAATACTTCACTTGGACACTTCACAAGACCTATAAATAAGCTTTCAAACTACATATGAGTGCTAGAAAAGGAAAACATGCCAAGGAAGACTAAGGAAAATGATCTATAAGATAAACTAGTCACACACAAACAAACACTAAATAAGTCAAAAGAGGAGGTAAAAATAGTATTTTCTCATTGATCAAAGTCATTAAAATGGGTAGGGCTTTGCCATACCCAGGTAGAGGATACATACATATCCAAATAAGGCTTAATTTATAGAGAAATGAGACTAGAAGAGAGAGAGAGAGGGGTGTAAAAGTGAGACACAACAAGTGTCAAATGAGATTTACAATCAGGAAACGAGTTGGAGAACAATTTTATAATATCTCAAAGAAAAAGTGTTACTCACTTGAATATGCTTCTTCTTCCAAATGGGTAAGAGTTTCATTCCCTTGCTTGACACCTCTTATTTTTTCTTCAAAATTGGCCCTCTTTTGTATTGTGAGGAATTACACATATAATTATTCATCATTAAATCACCTTGACTACCTTACGCATTTCTCCCTGACACCTTGCATCTACTTAGGAGCTCTCCAAACTAACATCTTAGTGGTGATGATCAAGTAACTCTTTAGGTGTCTTGAAACCCCTTAGTTCCACTACCCCTCTCTTTGATTTCAAGCATAAAATCTTGATTCCACCTTTATGAGCTAAAATTATCTTAATGGATGAGACCTATCAATAATAATAGAATTGAAACAACCCATTTAGAAGCCTAAATCACTCCCAAAGACTTCATCTTGCACCTAAAGCTCTCACTAGCCTTCAATTCCTTGTAGCCCTAAAAACACACAAAGATCCATGTGTGGAAGAATGTATGGATGATATTGTAAAAATAAATATATTTTTTATTACAAAATATCCAATTACAATTCTATGTCAAAATTCATGACTTGAAAGCAAGTGTAAGTACACTTATTCACCAATTTTATATCCAATTAAGCCTTAATTTGGCCTCTAAGCCTAACAACTAAGTATTGGATCTAACTAATGTAGACACATGTGAAACTATAAATAAGTATTTGATTCACTTTATCCAACCTATGAACATGATCCATGCCAAATTTGGGATTCTGAGACCCTGTGTAGATAGGTTAACCATGAAATGGCCAAAAAGCCTAGCCTTTCACAAGCCTTTTTCACACTACCTTCAATAATAAAACCTATAGGATAAATTTAATGGTTACATGTGAATTTTTTTGGGATTTATGAGATATAATACACTTAAATCCATCCTTTCTAATTATTTTTATCTACCCATGAGGTCAAATACCCTATTTTGAGCCCAAAAACTCATAAAACATAAAATTTAATGAGCATGTACAGTTGAAATTATAGGAAAGTGTCATGGTGATATGCTTCCTAGAGTTAATAATTATGTCCAAGTGATTTCAAGGTCAATCCAATTCATCTCAAGAACTTGGGAAGCTAGTCTCTCTCAACTAGTAACTACTAGCCTTTTTGGCAACTTGTGAGTGCCTTATACTCTTACAGATTGTTCATAAAGCTCAGGCCTTAGATGAAAAATAAAATGAAATGAATAATTAGTGTATATTGGTTACCTATTATTCCTAATATCTCAGGTCACCATTCATCTCTTCATGAAATATGTGATCATCTCAAACTTCCTCTCGAGCTAGCAAACTAAGTTTAATGAGGTCTAGAAGAAAAAGTAGGTCTGAAAGTGCTATTTTGGAGTTTGGTTTGAGTTTTAAAATGTTTATTTTTATCTTTGAAAACATTATAAATGTATTCAAGTGATCATATTTTCCACTTATACTCTATATAACCTCTACAACACTCATTAGCTCATATTAGGGTTTATGAGCCTAACCATGTAATAAACCCTGGTGGTTGTGTTTGTCCCTTTGTAGCTAACTCCTATAAGTTTATATCTTGATAAGGTATATATTTTAAGATATATACCTTTTATTCACCCTTTGTCATTCATCTCCAACTCAGTATATGCACAAATCACTCAAATTTCATGAGTAGGCCTGAATAGTCTTCTTTAGGCTTCCTAACTGAGTTCATAAGTGTTGTCTATTTTGATTGGTTCCTTGTCACACCTGTGTAAAATTTTAAAATTTACCCTGAAGGCCTTTATAATATCTATTTATATCTAACCAAAAACTCTTATTCATCTATTGCCTTCAATAAGCAACTCTTCACCATGTAACACACATGCTTATAGGTCTTATTTTGACTATGTGATTGTAGAGCTTAAGGTAGGTTTGTCCTAATCACTCTCTTATGATCTTATTTTAAATTTACCTTTGATTATAGTGATTCCATTTTTTTCATTTTTACTAGGCCTCAACTCCATTATTATGTGATGCATCTTTCCTCTCAAATTTGAAAACTAACTTGACTTATTTAAGCATACTTGTATGTGTTAGTGGATTGAGTAACTATAGGATTAAGAAAGGTTTGATTTGAACCACCATTTGATGATATTAAAAACTTATTAAAGTTCTTATTGATTCCATTTACATTATCCATTCACTTGAGCTCCAACTTCAATGGACATAAGTCTCTCTCATGTTCTCAATAGGCTTGTAGGTGTCATCACTATTTTTCTTGACTAAACTCTCAAGAGTCCTCTATTTATATAGTTTTTATTACTCCAAAGAGTCAAAATTATCTATATATTAATCCAAGACCCCTCATATCATCTTATGACATTTTAATTCTCAACTTACATAAAATAATTTCACATTCTCTTTATAAATTGAATACAAACATATAGGTCTTCAATGCGGTCTATGGGTACATAGTTTAGTTTTCTTGAGTGTTATTCATTTGATTTTAAACTTTCCCAAGGGCATAGACTCTAACTTACTCTCACCATAACCTTATTGATACCCTTTATAATTTTACACAACCATTCACAAGTATGTTTTACCTCCATTTTACCTTGACAAGCCTGTAGGTGATTATCAAGTTTACTTAGCTATAAGACTCATTAGTTTGATCTTTATCAGATTTGTTTAGAAAATGATGATGTTTGTAAGGTATTACACCCTATAAAAAATCTCTTTAACATATATTAACTTCTAGGTCCTCCATATAACACATCTATTATGCCCATGATGGACCTTTATGTGCATTCTACTAGGTCTAGACCTTCCTTCTGTGTACTTCACCTTTATTGAAGTCATTCATCCCTATTAATGAGTGTGTAGAATGCATAAGACTAAATATAATGATTTTATGGGGTATATATTTATTTAAGAGACTGAAGACCACTTAATAACCACTGGTATGTATCTCATATAACAAATGAGACCTATAAGTTTACATTTTTATTGTTTGAAGGTTTTATGAGGTCTATTTTGACCTTTTCAAAACATGAGATCACCCTAAATTTATTAATTACACTTATTTTGATGGTCAAGAATCTCATACACCTCTGATAAGTCAAGATAAGACCTATTTACACCATTTTATGTAGGCAATTTAAACATAGTCTTCAAGGTGAGTTATGATGTGACCTTTTGGAAGGCTAGTATAGATTGCTCAAATTATTGCATATCTATAAATGAAGTGATAATATTATGAAAACATTGGACAATAATTTGGATACACTGGATTAGTTTTAGAGTTTTAAAATCTCATATGCAAACTTGTAACCTATCTTATGGAGGTTTTTTTACTATCTTTCCAATGCCACATGTGCCAAAATTAGTGAATTAAAACATGAGATGGTTTCTCAGACCTCTGAGGATCATTTACAATTGATCTCATGCTTTCAACTTTATTTAAACTATCATTTTGAGGAGAAAAATGAGTCTATGGGGGTTAAGTGAGGTTTAAGACCACCTTCTATTCTTAATGGTTTTCATAAATATGGAGGCACCAATCTCAAAAAAATGCCATAAATATAAAGGCCATTATGCACCATTAATATACCCATAATATCAAACCATGAATCTCTCTCCTTTGTCCATATTGAGCATGTGAATTTAACCTTTGTTATCTTTCCAAGAGAGTGATGGAGGTTCTAAAGTAATTTTTTGGATTCTCTAGACCTATACCTACAATACAAGCATTGATTTGACTTATGGAAGTTGAAGAGGCACCTCTAAAAAAATTTCACCTAAAATTTGATCTCCCAAGTCCATACTAGTGCTTTAAACTTCCCATTTTGAGGTTAAATCTACAAAACTGATATGGTCTAACATTCTTGACATATGTGGAAGTTAGATAAATCAAATAAATTTGGAAACTTTATTGTATGGCTCATTCATCTTCAATATATTTTTCATATGTTGGATTTAACCGAAACACCTTTCTTTAACATGACACTTACCTTAAACTTTGTAAATAAATATTAATATTTCCAAACATGTGTGAAGTGTTTATGCAAGGTTATTAAGGGGTAATATGAATTGAAGAGAAATATATGAACCTATGACACCTTTTGGAACCACCTTTTCATACCATGGTGAAAACTAGACAAGCATAAGAGCAACATAAAACATTACCTTAATTTTATGAAATTAACCTTAACTTATGCTAACAAGACCATAAAATACTACTTTAAGACCTCACAAGGCATGGAATGGGTTAAAACCAAAGTTTTTATTGCATGATAAGCAAGTTTATTATTATAGGGGTTGACCTTTTTACCTAGGGGTAAAAAATTGTCAACAATAACCATGACCTTTCATGCTAATGAGGACTTGATTTAGTAGAATTGTTGAGATTTTTTGTTTTATAATGATATCTATAATTAAGAGCACCATTTTAAACTACCCCTATAAATCTTGATTTTGACATCAAGAGAGGTGGAACTTCCTGACACACTTTGGATGGATCCCTAGATGTGCACTATATCACAAGAAAATGTGATGCTATTAAATTTTTCTCATGAGGTGAAAAGTCATAATTACTTATGTGAATTAAATGTAAAGTATATCTAGAATAAGAATCAAGATATGGTTAGTCTCTATTGTAATGAGTGTGTTGTAAGGATAAAACTTGAAGAGGTGTTGGGAGAGCTCAAGCGCCAATTGGAAAAAGCAACTATGTCTAGAGTAAAGACCCTAACACTCTACAAGTCTATTTTAAACCAAGATCCAAGTCTTGAAAATGGAATGTCTCTTACTGGAGAGGCAATTAAAAACTTGGTAACCCTAGTATAAATTTTTTTGAAAAAATGTAAAGACTAGCCTAGTCTTTGGTATGAGAAAACATGGATGATAGAACATTTTAATGAAGTCATCAAGGTTTTAATTTTTTTTTTACTAGGGTTGGAAATATGACTCCCATCCTAGATGGGGTTTTTATTAAACTGGCATGGCCTAGAAAATTTCTAGACACGCATCTTCAAGTAGAGGAGCTTCAGTGCTAATAGTTAACTGAAAAATGCCTTGATAATAAAAGATAACACTAAGTGAGCCAAAAAATTTGAAGATGTGGAGGCTTTAGATGATAAAATAATCACTCACTACCAGGATTTAAATGCTAGTTTCATGGTTCTCTAAGGATAGGTTTTGGTGGAGATCACCTCACTCAAAGACATTCATAAGGATATTTTGAACATTTAATCATTCAAGTAGGTGATTGTCTCGATCAATTTGAGGAGACAAATAAGCTTAAGAATGTGGCTGAATAAATCATGTCCAAGCTCCAAAATGCCTTGAGCCATTAGGAGGGTGTGAATAGGTATTGAATAGTCAAGACTTGAATTTTTGGAGGGACTTGAAGAAGATACATATCTTGGGACAAACTAATGAGCTAGTGTGGGGTGATGTTTGGATCCCAATTTTAAAGATATTTCAGCTACATAATTTTGATGGCAAGTGGTGTGGGAGAGACATGGCGTGGAAGATTGTGGCACAGAAGACCATGGTGTGAGAGATCATACTGAGGAAGAGTCAAGTATTGTGGAGTAAATAAACATGATACATGGATAACTTAAGAATGTAGGACTCAAATATTCATAGAAGACCTGGGGAAATCATGGAAAACACAAATGATTATGTATCCATTCATAAGAAAGTTGGAAAAGACTAATTTAAGTGTGAATCCAACACCGACCCATGGGAAGATAGGTGATCAACAATGAGGATCCATCATTGAGAAAATATAGGGGTAGTTAGGCCGAGGCCCTTAGTAATTTATTGTAATTGGCTTACCATGACTATTTTTTTAATAATCATTAGTGAGTCATATTATTTGTATTTACTTCTATAACTGATTGGTTGGGGTAAACCAAGTATAAATACCCCCTTATTCTACTTTATGTTGTTATTGATGAGTTATTTATCATTATAATTATGGACTCAGTGTAATATTTGACATAACTTATGAATATAATGAAAGTAAGCTTGTGTTGATGAAATTCTTGTGTTTTTTCATCTATGATTATAATGGATTTCATATTTTTTGTTGTTAATGCTAGCTTATTTTTTTATAGTTAAATGACAAAAAAATAAGCTGAGTTAGATAAAAAACTAAGGATGAGTTTTGCACTAATTTCTTATTTTAGTTCCCTCATTTAGTAAAGTAGATTAATACACCTTTGCACATAATAGGAACTAGTCTTAAGTTGCATGCTTTAGGTGAGCATGCGAGAACCTTTTATTGTGTGATATGTTATCACGCTAACACATTAGAACTATTATTTTATTAGGTGTGAAACTAGGGAGAATATATGATATATTGAAGGAAAATATTTCAATAGGTAATTATATATGTACAAGCATCAAGATCTAAATTTTTTTGGAATAAGGATCAGGTCTTGGGAGGTGTTTTGACATGCATCAGAGTCAACAAGAATGTTTGGAAACTAATCAAGATTTGATAGGTGTTTGAGAACCTATCATGTTGTGGAGTGTCCTTAAGTAAATATGATAATATAATGATATGTTTAGTAGGGTCTTCAATCATGTGGTATGTTTGAACACATTGGATTTTGATAGTTTTCTAAATAGTTATCAAAAAACTAATGTGTGTTCAACAAGATTCTAAAACCTGACAAGACTAAAAGATAGTCAATTTTGTATTTAACTTTTGACCAAGTGTTAAATTTTGACCATGACTAACTAAGGTAATACATTTTAACTTGAGAATAATAATTTTGACCAACATTGACCATTTGGAGTTAAAAAATCAATACTTTTAACTTTTTTACTTCCTTTCAAAAATTGGGATAATGATTACATATAAAAACATGGGCCATATGAACTGGGGGTATGGTTTTCCATAGGAAAGAGATCAACAAATTCAAAGGTTGTCATTTTACTTTGGATATATACATTAGTGTTGAATTGAAGGATTGGGTGGAGAATTTTTTTTCATTGGGCTTGGGCCTTGAACTTGTTCACAAAAAGCATCATGAAATGATCCATGAGAAACTTATGCATTTTGATGTTCAAATGGAGAAGGATGATTTTATGACCAAATATAATATATGTATTATTGACGAAAGGATGAAATAATTAAAATAATAATTTGATCCCAATTATGTGGATTGTGTTAAAACATTTATCACCAAACATTTTGAAAAATTATTTGTGTATGAAATAAAAACAAAATAGGAATGGAGGATCAACACTTTATCATAGGCCTCTAGTATCGTCAATAACATGAGTGGATTTTTAATTATGCACACAATAGTGTACTTCCAATAGAATTAATGTATATGACAAATGAACATAAGCTAATTGTAAATATCCAAATTTAAAACTTCATACTTGCTATTAAATAATACTTAAGTTTTTATTTTGTGATGTGGTTCATGTTTTATATGATTATTATATTTTATAATATGCATAATGGAATTCCCATTGTGTAGGTGTTGATTTCAAAGGATAATGTTCTCTTTTAGACCTAACATTGTGTATTTAAAAGGTAATGGTTAGTTCACATTATCACATGTTGGAATGGAAACCAAATGCTTTCATGGTGGATGATGTTCTCATTGAAATTGTTGATATTAGGTAAATTGACCCCATGTATATTATAAATATTACTTATTGCCATTCAAAACATTAATTATTTTCTAATTTTTTTACTTTTAAATTAAATTATGATTCCATATAAGTGTTTAAATGCAAGATATACCTATGAAATTGCACATGAGGAAAGCACAGTTGAAAAACTTGATTACAAAGGTGAAGGATTTTGAAACAAGGCAAGCAATGTTTAAAAGTCTAGGTCAAATAATGTGCAAGTATATTATTGAGTAGGCATTGGTTCATGATGTAAAACTATTAATTTAATAATATATAGATCAATAATCATGCATCAATTATTTTAAATATCAATGGTTCCACCATATTGGCACATGTAGAAGATGTTTGAATATAATGGCCCATATGGGTCAGGAGACAAATACTACCACAATATCACTCACATCTAAAGCACGTGTTTCTAAATCAAATAAGAGTTGATTAGTTATTGAATAATTTGGTGTATATTGTGTTTTTATATTATTGGTGGATCTAAATGTGCAAGGAGAATGGTTTTATTTGAACTTCAAGCTAGAATAATTAGAGAAACATTCATGGTTGAAATCACAATACATTTGTGATAGAAATATGATATTTAATGATATTGATATTAATGTGGCATGGGTGAGAATACAAAGCAAGAAAAAAATATTTGGCAAGGTTATAATGGTGAGTTAGTATTTTACAATGTGTGAAATCATGTCCCCAACCCAATTCCATGTGTGCAAGCACATGTTGAAAGTTAGTGAGTTGAGAAAGAAAAATGGGAAAGTAATTTTTTTCAAGAAGTAATGTTCCATTTTATTCAATACGTAATGTTGTTTCATATGTAAGTATTATTTGTGTGTTTATTTTTACCTTTCCCTATTTTTTTTATTTCATAAATGATTTTCATAAGGTTATTGACAAGCATCTATTTTTGGCTTGTTTACGATGATGCCAATACTAGTTCTATTGACCTCGCTCATGACAATGTTGTTGATGTTCCTATAAATGAAATTTTTGTGGTTATGTTTGATGACACTAATGATCAAAAAATTCTTAGAATCCACATATTGGTAAACAAATCACTTCTCACTCTTTTAGCTGATAAGAGAAGACTTAATTTCATTGAGAAGGTTATTAAAGATGGTTGTACCAAGTTTCGATCAAGGTTAATATTTAAGAATGATGAGGTCAATCATCCCAATGTAAAATTATTTGAACATGTAGATGATGATTATGGGACCAATATATGATGTTAAAGATATTTTGTGGAGAATATGATAATTTGTAGGCATGCATCACTGAAAAAATAACAATCCCAATTCCATTCCTAATGTAAAGGGAAATAAAAGCATGTTATTTTTCAAGAGGATTCAGACATATCAACTATAAAATATGTGTACCAAAAACAATTTTCATGAATAAGGATCTATATACATTGAATTTAAGTTTCTTGAATGTCTAGAAATTGATTTGGTTGTCATGAAGTTTATTAGGTGTCCTATTATTATAATGAGATGTATTCTGTGATGTTTATGGATGTCATGTGTCTCCCACAAAAAATTATTCACTAATTAATAATTTTGTCCTTAATTTAATATTTTAAAATTTCCATATAGGCATTATAGTAGTTCTTATAAAATAATTTGGTTGAAAGGGTGTTAAAGTCTATATAATCATTGACTATTGCATCATTGAATTTTCATACCCTATTTCAAAGGTCACATTTTGGCACAAGGTATAAGGATGTCAATAAAGGTTTATGACCTAGATTTTCATCTACCAAATTAATTTACCAATATAGATCCAAGCCTTTTTCAATAATCCAAATTTTCCTATCGAGCAATAATTATAGTTAAAAACTAAATTTCATATTATATTGTATATTTATAATTTTTTGAATACCCCTTATAGATTAACCTTCATATTAGTATCATGTAATATTTTTTCCTTATTTACTACCATGTATTAAATGCCAACCATGGTGGCCTTGAATTTAAGCCTGCAACTCATAAAGGAAAATTAACCTTGTGTGCATTAGTATTTCCTTTGTGTCTTAGTACTTTCTGTGTGCATGACATGTGTAATGTTTTGAAAATAAGAATCTAATTTGAATATTAATGTAGTTTAGTATAATAAAAACCAAATTTTATTTGAATATTTATACTTACTTTCAAATCAAGAATTTAATAGTATCAAACTATCTACAATATTTCTAAATGTATGTCTCATGAATGAATACTTCCAAGTTTGAAGGTTTTTATCGAATAAAATAAATTTCCACAAACAAATCTCATGGATTTGTGCATATACATGATTATATTATATGCATTTTTATATGTTCCCTTTTTATACTTCAATATAAAATATGCATATACACTTATGTATGCAACATGCTCAAATAATTTTATGAGAAGATGCTTAGTGAGAAAGTGGAAGGATAGTGTGAAAATAGTTTGAATCATCTACAAGTGTTTATATTTGAGTATGGTTGAAATAAATCATGTGAGGATTTGCGTAGAGTTAAAAATATTTTGTGCCATATGATGATAGAGAATCAATCACATGTTCTACTATTTTTCTATTCCAAAGTTCTATTCCAAAAATGATTCCAACTACCTCATGAGATAACAATACTCATTACATCACATTTATACAAGGCATCTTCTCAAACAATCAGAACAAAAACAAGATATTACGGAATAGCCTATAATGTTTAGACAATGTATTTAGTTGATTTCCTAGAAAATTCATTTTGTGCATATTGTGAAATCACACTATTTGATGAGATAACATTTATGTGAGTCATTTTATCAAACAATCATAAAAATACAAAATATTATGGAATAATCTACAATGTTTAGGCTATGTATTTAGTTGGTTTTCTAGTAAATTCATTTTGTGCATATTATCAAATCAAATTATTTCATGAGATCACAAAACTTAGGATGTGAAACAAAAAAATCCTCTTCATAATAAATTAGTCAATGGAAACAAACTAAAATGATATATATATATATATATATATATATATATATATATATATTCACAGTCAAAAAAGATACTATATATATATGAAAGTAAACAATTAGAGTGAGATAAACCACCACAAAGAAACACACCAATTATGATCATTGTTATCATAATTGGAGTTAGGAAGCATGGATGTAGTGGGAGTTGTTATTGGGAAAGTCATTTAATGGACTAAAGAGTTTGTCCACACTTCTATCTCTTATTCATAAAGTTTATTTTTTCATACATTAATGTAATTCTCGATTTTCAAATAAATAGACATAGCACTTTCAATAGCTTTATATGCTCTCAATGATGCATTTTTATCCTCAATCTACATCTAAGACTATAGTTTTTATTACACATTCAATATAAATCTTGAGCTCCTTTTTCTCATTTCTTATTGAAAATATAGTTTCATTCATTTATTCAATGCTTTTACTGATGTCATCTTCCCTATATTTTATAACCTTTTACCATTCTTCACATACATCTAACCTGCTCTTCAAATTACTTAGTCATCACTCCTTCAAGGTCAGCATCCACCTTTGCAATAATTTATTCAATACTTTTAGATTGGTCTACAAAATTTCTTGGGGGAATGATATTGGGAATCTTGGAAGCTATAGAGAATCATAACCATGGATATTTAGTAAGTATCCAACAATAATATGGAAATAAATAAATGTAAAAAGAAAGGAACCAATAAACTTGTGAAGAGTACATTGCTTAATATTTTGAGTGCAAATTATAATGACAAAAACCAAACTTCAGGTGACATCCTTTCATAAGACTCTCTCTCTCTCTCTCTCTCTCTCTCTCTCTCTCTCTCTCTCTCTCTCTCTCTCTCTCTCTCTCTCTCTCACACACACACACACACACACACACACACACACACACACACACTATATATATATATATATATATATATATAGAGAGAGAGAGAGAGAGAGAGAGAGAGAGTCTTATGAAAGGATGTCACCTGAAGTTTGGTTTTTGTCATTATAATTTGCACTCAAAATATTAAGCAATGTACTCTTCACAAGTCCATTGGTTCTTTTATTTTTACATTTATTTATTTCCATTACTAAAAAAACACATACATTTTAATATGATGAGATGCATAAATTTGGAGATACTCTATAAGTAGATGTAGATAAATAGTATATGTAGCAAGATCAAGGACAGTATTATACTAGAAAATATGAAGAGATACAAGTATATATAGCAAGATGAAGGACAATGTTATACCAAAAAATATAAATAGATGATGGTATATGTAAAAATATGAAGGAAAACATTATACTAGAAAATATGAAGATATACACATATATCTAGCAAGATGAAGGAGGGATTTATACTAGAAAATATTAAGACAAGCAAAGTAATATCTATACATATTCCTTTTTTGAAAGAATGTTGATTTATGTATCCTATTATAAACAATGTAAATGGTGAATGTTTTCCATTAATTCCAATAAATTAGGTATAAGTCTTCACATATTTGGTGGTGTGACTCTGTAAACTAACATTATGATTTTATAAAGAGAGAAAATGTGAATAGTTTCATATGGAAAGAACATAAGGGTATTTAACATGATCATTTTTTTTATTATTTAATTTTGTAATATTATGATTTTATGGGGACATGAAAAATCATAGTTTAAATCTCATGTAATATGGCACATTATGGTTCATGATGCCACATTAAATTCCATTTTAATTCATACACATGTGTTAGTTGTATATAATACATGCCACACAATATCAAGCATGTAAATTGCATGTGGTAAATTCATATTTGAATTAAAAAAATTAAGTGATGTCAATGAAATTCCTTGTTTTAAGTATTTAAT
Organism: Torreya grandis; assembly: GCA_037957365.1. Taxonomy (NCBI): domain Eukaryota; kingdom Viridiplantae; phylum Streptophyta; class Pinopsida; order Cupressales; family Taxaceae; genus Torreya; species Torreya grandis. Next base: position 279,760 of record JARHVA010007032.1, read on the forward strand.
TGTTGGTATTTATTTCCCTCCAGTACATTAGAAATTATTTAAATAATTAAATCCAATTAATGGATGAAACAAAAAATAATAATTGTATCTAGTGTATTTTGGGGTCTGATGTTTCAAGACTTTGCGTCAATTTACCTTGAAACCAATTTAGGTAAAGATTGGTTAGAACATTTTATCCATAGAATATGTATAATATAATTAGTATAAACTATTTCAAACCTCTAATAATATACCATGATGATGATGTAACTTTAAGTAAAAATAAAATCATACTAAGTTATAATGGAACTTTGAATTCTAACAAGTGAGCCACTTTACAAGTTAAGGTTATCTTAAGTGGGTATCAATGTGGATCAAGGAAACATGTAAAGTATATCTTGGTGATCCAACCCTGGAAAATTAGGTTTATGCTCAATTTTTCTACCATTATTAATTCTACAATTTTAATAAACCTATGGCCTTGAATATTTTTAGCTTTGCCCATTTGGTCTATTGGTTTTTGTTTAGTTTTTTGTGGGTCAACATGTAGGACTATATTATACCATATAGTCATGAATTTATGGAGGGAGAATTATAAAATCCGAAATCTTCAAATCAAATACTCAATAATACAATCCATGTAAAATCATGCAAAGATAACCCAATACATTAGAAACATAAAAGAAAGCTATAGACTAAAAAAGTAATAGTAATTTAGTTGTGTTAATCTTATTTTCCTCAGCTAATATCTTCTTATCAATACAATGGATTTAAAATACTATTTCAAATAAAGGATCATTGTATCATTAACATTTTAATACTATAATAATATTTCATTTGGCATGAAGAATCATATGTCATTTAAAATTGTAACCCATGAAAATATCTTAGCATGAAGACAAACTCTAAGTTGAACACAAATCTTATTTTAATGGTTCTAAATTATTTGTGTCAGACATAATTATCTTAGGATAAAAGTGTGTCATTATAATACACAAAAGTTGACAATGGGAGAAAACATGTGAAATATGAACATAAAGAATGAGATATTTTTATTAATTAATTATATGAAAGATGTATAATCTCATTGTGTATCCCATATTTAGTTGGGATTAGGAACATGTATAAAATAACAAAAATAATACATAATTGATTCAATTATTGTATGAAACATGTCTTATCTCATTGAGGATCCTAGATTTAGTTGGGATTAGGAATAATTATAAAACAATAAAAATAATACATAGTTGAAAAGAGTTTGTCATAAAATTTGAAAATTGTTTATAATTTCCATTATGAATCAAATATTGGCACATGAATATTAATATCCTCAACATCCTCAAGCATATCTATAACATGAACATCTTCAGGCCTACAACACAAATTATCTATGTGAGTAAATTGGATTAAAGACACCTAAAAATACACCCCTAAATTGATTAAAAAATAAATCTAATTGTAAATAAAGGAACAAAAAATACCATTCAATACAACAATAGACACTCATCTTTAACTCTCTTTTTCTTTTCCCCTTTCCTTTCTTATTTTCTAAAAAACCATCCTTATCCTAGTATTACATAAATTAAATACAATTACTTTAAAAAAATAAAAATAAAGACCATAATAAATTCATTCAATATAAAAGGGGATTAAAAATTTAGGACAAACAAATATACTCACCTTTAACTCTCCTCTTCTCCCCTTCACATTCTTATTTGCAACGTATGCCTTTTTTTTTCCTTATCAATTTTGTAACTCATGTGTAAACACAAAATGTTAATGTATTGGCAAACAAAATAATATAATATAAAAAAACATAATTTATCACTTACTTACACATATTTCATTTGATTTGGAATCTTTCACTTCCTTTTCTCTTTATTTTCTTTAGAATTGTAAATCTTGAGTTTTTATTTTATAGATACCAACCCTTCAGGTCTCAAAACATCAGAGTCATAAACATGTTATTTTTATTTAAATCTAATTTCTTTTGTTTATGTATGTGATATATTTATTTTTCCAAATTCAAATCCACATACCTCTATTTTATTTCCTGATTAGATTCCTTTCTGCTTGACGGTCTATAATGGGAGGTAACATGTGCATCTCAACATGGTTTAAATTAAACCATTATTTTGACCTTAATTTCTTCCCACATTCATATAATTTAATACATTATGGTGAAATTAAAAAAATTGGTCCCTAATATCAAATTTATGAATAATATTATAACCATGATCCTCATACTTGAATATAGTCTACACACATCAAAATTTTGAAATTAAATAAGCATACCTTAAAACAAAAATTAAAGTATGTAATATGATATACATGTGAATTTAAGAAAATAAAAACATGGAATAATTACCCTTTTAAAATGTGGAGGTCACAACATGTCATTATGTAAATCATGTGGCAACTTTAATTACACATCGTCCTTATGCTCACATGAAAAATGTGAGTTCATTTATTTCTTAGAGATGGTAATAGGCTCCTATGCAGGTAAAAGAAAAAAATATATCACAATCATGTTTCATAACACTTAAAAAAAACTCAAAAAATCATACATATTACCTTCTCCTTCCAACTATGATCATGTGCATATGAAGAGGTTACATAGGTCATTCATGCCATTCTTATGATATTCCTATGAGGGAGGTAAATTGGGTCCTATGTAGGTAAAAAAAAGATCATAATCATGTTTCATACCACTTTAAAAAAATCACAAACCCAACATATTAATTTATTCTTATGATTATTCTCATGTGCACATGAAGAGGTTGAGGAGGTTATTTGTTTTATTCTTATACTCTTCTTATGAGGGATGGTAATAGGTTCTTATGCAAGAAAAATAAAATAAAAAATCAGAATCATGTTTCATACCACTTACAAAAAAACTCAAAAATTCCCAAATATTACCTTCTCCTTTTGACAATATCCATGTGCATGTGAAGATATTGTCAATGCATGCTTTGGAAACTTATAGTCTACATCATCCTCATCCTCCAATAAAACATGTATGCACCCATTCTTACTAGCATTATTTAATTGAAAAATAAGTACAATAATTAGAAATATCAAATTAGTATGTAATAATATATAAATTTGAATTGAAAATGAAAGAACATCAAATAATTATGGATTCCTAATTAATTATGTAATAACATATACACATGAATTTAAAATTGATTAACATCAAATAATTACCCTTTAACACTACAGGGATTAGGGCATGTCATTACATGAATCCTCTTTTGGGTCATAATCTTGATTTCCCTCATCCTCCAATTAAAAAAGTGTGCACTCCTCAATATAATTATTTTCCTAAAAAAGAAATAGAACATTTAGAATTCTTAAATAAGTATGTAATAAGATATATATATGTGAGCTGAAAATGGAAGAACATCAAATAATTATGAATTCCCAATTAAGTATGCAATAAGGTATACACGTGAAATAAAAATGGGCGAGTATAAATAATTACCCTTGTATATTATGGATATTTTGGCACGTCATTACAATAATACTTTGTTGCCTCATAATTTGAATCATCTAATCCTCCAAAGAAATAAGTGACTTTGTTTCTTCCTCAAAGATAAAAATAGATTCCTTTGTAGGTAACATAAAAAAGTGATGACTAAAATCATGTCTCATACCTCTCTAAAAACTTTCAAACCCCACATATTACCTTATCTATAGGAGGACTATGTCCATGTGCATGCAAAGAGGTTACAAAAATTAGTGCATTCTTTCAATAATTATGATATTTGTATAAATGGAAATAGTACACCCTCCTCATTAGAATTATTACATTTCAAAAAAAAATCAATAGTTATAATTCTAAATTATAATTTGATAAAATAATATTAACAATCGAATATAACAAATTAATAAAAATGAAACACCTTTTTTACTACCTCCCCCTTTTGTTCCCTTTTTCTTTGAAGTTATTGAAGGAACTCAATGACACTTCTCCTAGGTGTAGCATGGATATCATGCTTCACATTATAATTAAAAGGATAAAAAATAAATTAACTAATTAAAAATTTTAATAGTAATTTATCAAAATAATATAAAATATGAATACCAAAAATTCACATAATTATATTTTAAATGGGGGAAGATCGATGCCCAAGTTCAAAAACATTAACATCTTGAATTGGCTATAAACCACCAAGGGATATCTATATCCAAGTGGAAATAATAAATTTTAAATGGTTACAGTTTCATACAACTTATAATTTATTACTAAATTATATACAAAAAACTAAATCCAAAAAATGTTATGAATATACCAAATCAATGTCATTTAGTTCAGCCAATGAGTCTTTAATTATTTGTGTTAGAATATTTTATACTTTCTCAAATGATTATATAATACAAATAATATTCATTCCTCATTCACTACATCCATGTAACTTTATTGGAGACATTTCAACTACCAATGAGTGAAGGCTCTCAAAAGGATCACAACCATATTTTTGGTCATGAAAATTTATGGAATCGAATGATAACATATATGATATTTCATAGACACAATATTATACCATTGTATACTAATTAAAATATAATCATATTAATAACATATCCATACGTTAACATATATGAAAGGGTCAACATGTAGAGATAACCAAAAATAAAAAAATAAAAAAATGAAGGGATTAAATGCAATGGCTGTTTGTATGCATTTTTTATTTATTGAAGGGATTAAAATTCAATGCATTGAAGATATAAATAATAATGCATTTAATATTACACATATTGTATGCATTATTTTTACATTTAAGGGATTGAATGAAATGAATTTTTTGTATGCATTATCTAGGATTAAATGCAGTGCACTATATAGATAATAATAACAATAGATGCATTGTCTTATATACATTGAAGAGATTAATTGTAATGTGATGTTGATATGCATTGTCTAGGATTAAATGTTGTGAATTACATGTGAAATTTATATCTTTTATGAATATAACCCTATTATATGATCATTTTATATAATATCATGTATAGATCATACTTGTAACCTAACTCAACTCACAAAGAGAAAAACTTAGGGATTGCAGTCAAGTCAAATCTTAACACATAATTTCAAGGATTCACATGATTTTTCTATATACTTTCTCATTTACGAGTTTGTATGGGGACTATTTTTTTTTACACTAAGGCATAGGCTCTCATAATTTTTTTATTCCACTAAGGGGTAGTCTTTCATAGATCCCATGTAGGAGATATAAAATCATCACCCTTGTTCCTTAT